>CM053031.1:77219221-77349513 GCA_028564925.1 Lithobates sylvaticus
TTCCACTTTAAGGATTGAGCCTCTTTCTGAGATTTGTTGTTTACAAATAAAAAAAAAATAAAACAAAAATACACTTTTTTGGAATTAAAAAAAAAAAAAAGACAACAGTAAAGTTAGCCCAATTTTTTTTTATATTGTGAAAGATAATGTTACACCGAATAAATCAATACCCAACATGTCACGCTTCAAAATTGCGCCCGCTCGTGGAATGGCGACAAACTTTTACCCTTAAAAATCTCCATAGGCGACTTAAAAAAAAAATTGTACAGGTTGCATGTTTTAAGTGACAGAGGAGGTCTAGGGCTAGATTTATTGCTCTCGCTCTACTGATCGAGGTGATACCTCAGATGTGTGGTTTGAACACTGTTTTCATATGCGGGCGCTTCTGCATGCGAGCTCGGCGGGACGCATTTAAAAAAATAAATAAAAATATGTTTTTCTTATTTATTTTACCTTTTATATTTACACTGTTCTTTTAGAAAAAATGTGTGCGTCACTTTAATTCCTATTACAAGGAATGTAAACATCCCTTGTAATAGAAAGCAAGCATGACAGGACCTCTTAAATATGAGATCTGGGGTCAAAAAGTCCTCAGATCTCATATTTACACTAAAATGCAATATGTATGTATGTATGTATGTATGTATGTATGTATGTATGTATGTATGTATGTATGTATGTATGTATGTACACACACACACACACACACACACACACACGCTGACCCTGTTCCTTGTTAATCCCTGCCAAATTTGCTCAGCCCGGACAACCTGGGTGGCAGTGTACAGCCCGTCATTGACACGAATGGCCATGTGGTGCTTTACTTACATATAAAGTAGTGAATTTGTAAACACAAGTACAGCATACACAAAAGAATAGAACATTTTCTAGTTTTTCCCCCCCATTACCTGTATGCTGCGATCGGGTTTACAATAGCATTGCGCTTGCACAGCAGCGCACAGCCATTCATGTCAATAGCAGGCTGTACGCTGCACCTGACCGTGTTGGGGCAATGGTAATTTGCCAGGCATTACGCCAATTAGTCTCAGCCAGCCCATGTGCAAGAGTCCAAAACACAAATTTTAAGCGTGTTTGTGCATTTTCTTATTTTATTCTGTGTTAGCATGTTCCGGGGAAAAACTAAATTAAAAAGAAAAAAAAAACAAACACACATGTACTCTTTAATGCAGAAGTATGAAAAGTCATATTAAATTAGCTGGCCACACACCAGTCATCAACTAAATACACCAATAAACTATGTATTGTGAAATCCTACCTTCCCAGTGCACTCAATTTATAACCAATCAGGCAGGTATTGGTGAATTTTGCTCATCCAAGAAACCAGCTATAATGACAATCTATAGCGTGTGCCAAGGTTAATGACCTTCTGTAAATAAATACATCACTGAATAGGGTAAAGAAGGCCTCTAATCTCAAGTACATCAGCATTTGGCAATATAGTATTATGACCTTGTTAACGGAGGACAAACCAAGTAAATACATTTCACTCCAACAAACTACTTGTAGAAAAAACGATGTATTTGGGATTTACTGACCCCAGATAATCCTCCTATTCAAAACTGATTTCCGGACACACACTAACCCTCCCCCACCTAACTGCCAAGATACATTTAAAAAAAATTAACTAAAAAACTCCTTTAACCACTTCCATACCGGGCCTATTCTGGCACTTCTCTACTTCATGAAAAAAATAAATAAATAAATCATAATTTTTTGCTAGAAAATTACTCAAAACCCCCAAACATTATATATGTTTTTTAGCAGACACCCTAGGGAATAAAATGCAACTTTTTATCTTGCACGGTATTTGCACAATAATTTTTCAAACACCTTTTTTTTCGGTTTCATGAATTAAAAAAAAAAAAAAAAAACACAACAAAACAGTAAAGCTAGCCCAATTTTTTTGTATAATGTGAAAGAGGATGTTGTTACGCCGAGTAAATAGATGCCGTACATGTCACGCTTTAAAATTGCGCCAAACTTTAGTACATAAAAATCTCCATAGGCAACGCTTTAAAATGTTTTACAGGTTACCTGTTTAGAGCTACAGAGGAGGTCTAGAGCTAAATTGTTGCACACGCTCTAACGCACACGGCGATACCTCACATGTGTAGTTTGAACGGCATTTACATATGTGGGTAGGACTTGCATGTGTGTTCGCTTCTGGGGACAGGGGAGTTTGAAAAAAAAAAAAAAAATGTTTTTTTTTTTTTTTTTTTTTTTTTTTTAATTTTGTTTATTTTTACACTTTTTTTTACAATTACATTTTTTTGATCACTTTTATTCCTATTAAAAGGAATGTAAACATCCCTTGTAATAGGAATCATTTGTGACAGGTCCTCTTTATGGAGAGATGTGGGGGTCAATAAGCATGAGATCAAGAAAAAAATTAAAAATATTCACTGATCTCGTGCTGACAGCCACGATCGTAGCCTTTACTTCCGGGAACACGTGCGTTACGTCATAACGTCGCGCCCCCGGGCCTCCAACGGTCATGGAGATGACTGGTGACCATCATCGTCATCCGGTGCCGGACAATTCTTTCTCCGGGCCCCCAAAGGCATGGGAGAGCCCGGATGGCAGCGGGAGGGGGCAGTACTGCAGCTATGATCGTTCTTATCGCGCACAGAATCGCCGGCTGCAAAGAATGATATCTGAATGATGCCTGTAGCTACAGGCATCATTCAGATATCCCCGCACAAAATCAAGGACGTCATATGACGTACTGTGGTAGGGAAGTGGTTAAACATATCCTCCAAAACAAGATCATTGTGCAATAATAATATTATTATTATTATTATTATTATTATTAATAATATTATTGGAGTAATAATAATTTCACCTCTGCGCCACAAAAAGTAGTTTACTGCTGCCCCCTTAAAGCGAAGTTCCCCCAAAAGTGGAACTTCCACTCATTTGTCTCCACCGGTGCCACATTTGGCACCTTTCGGGAGGGGGACAGCTATTGGCGTCACCGCTCGGCTCCCTCCTCCTCCCCCTGTCGACCAGGCCAGTAGGAGAGGAGTGGAGCCTCGCGCATGAGCAGTTGGGTTCTCGGCGTGAAGCCGTAAGGCTACACTGCCAGGTTCCCTTACCCGCAATGGCAGCATCAGCACTCGACAGCCGATGGAAACATCAGCTGCGGTGCCGACATCGCTGGACTCCAGGGACAGGTAAAATCCAGCCACTGCAGAATGTGTAGATGCCGGCTTTTAATTTTTGCAGCGGTGGGCGGACCTCCACTTTAATACGTTACTAAACCCAGGACCCTGCATTCACTATATCCGATCTCCCACAGAACATGGAAAGGCAAATCATTTTTTAGTGAATATAAACTGCTAAATTCCTTTTCTCATTAGCAGTTAGAGCAGTCTTGTGACTTCTATCAGAGTCTGACTAAAGCTTGTAGAAAAAGAGTATTCATTCTGCTCGGTCTGTCCTATAAGGCTGTAGGACCCCCAACCCTCTGTCTGGATAGTGCTGATCACATGCACTCCCCCCCCCCCCCCAAAAATAAAAAAGCAAAAAAACACAAACACACACACACACACACACACACACACACACACACAACAAAAAAAGGCAATACACCAAACTGAGCCTGTGCAGCTTGTCCCCAAGCCTCTGTTCTATCAGGAGATGGAGTGGGGACAGTGGAAAAAAGGGGGGGGGGGGGGGGGGGGGGGTCAGAGAGGACAGGATCAAAACAGCCTTTTTTTCTTTTTTTTTTTAAACACAATGCAAAGGATTAAACCCTCAGGTTCCACAGTGAGTATAGCAAGCATGCTTAATTGCATATACAGACTGATTTTACTGTTGTGGGTTTAGTAACACTTTAAAGAATAAAGTATAATAAGTGTCCAACAAATATAAACAAACAATCTGGTACTGTGGCACATTAACATTCAAAACCCAATCCAACAAAAACTTTTCAGAAAAAATTATATTTAGTTTATTATTTTCGATAAAGTCTAATCCAATTTAAAAAAACACCCAGGGCGCATGCGCGGGACCTCGGAAGTGGACGCGTTCTAGCCGAGCTCCGCACGCTCCGGTCCTAATAGCCTATATTTAGCCAGACAGCAGACCTACGGACGACCGCACACAATCATCTGTCATCCCGGAGGGGAATGAACAAAACGGCGCAAGGACAACCGAAAAAGGGACAAAAGAAACAGACCAAAACAAACGGAGTCCCGGGACCCTCCGCAGATACTAGGCCGCATTCAAAGATGGCGCCGGGACGGCCGGACACACGAGGCAGCACGGCCTCCAAAAACGACCAGACGCAGCACCAGCCACACAAAACGGGACTCCCCACACAGTCAAGGGATCCATTCTCGTCCCAATCCACAGCCGACCTGGAGACCGACCAGAGGGGTGAGTCACATTTACAGCCCTTATCCCCGGGCAGCTATATGGCATCACAGGAACTGGTAGATTCCCCCAGA
This sequence comes from Lithobates sylvaticus, assembly GCA_028564925.1. Lineage (NCBI taxonomy): Eukaryota > Metazoa > Chordata > Amphibia > Anura > Ranidae > Lithobates > Lithobates sylvaticus. Next base: position 77,223,694 of record CM053031.1, read on the forward strand.
TCCTCTATGGACGGGAATATGGCTGAAATAGCAGAGGCCCTGTTTAGCCAGACTAGCCAGAACACAGCGGCACCCCCTCAAGCCCAGCATGCTCAATACTCCCCAGATGCACTACTACTAGCACGCTTTTCCACATTGCTCCAGCAAGAGCTTGCTAAGGCCTGCACCCTTATAACAACAGATTTAAAGAAAGACATACATAGCTTTGGGGAACGTTTTGATTTGGTAGAAACCAAGTTGGACAATACTGTTAAAAAGGTCAATCAGAACGCTACCATGATAACAGACCTCCAGGACAGGCTGGAGGAGGCCTACACAAAAATAGAAGATTTGGAAAACCGCTCACGCCGTTACAATATACGGATACGGGGTCTGCCAGAAGCCCTTACTGACCTAGAAGAGGTCATGCGTGAACTGATGATAGAGCTAATCCCAGATATACCACCCCATCACATGGTCCCCTCTAAAATGCTATCTCATCATCTCTATTGCTCATTTGTCGCTATTTCTCTGAGTGAGACCCAGCAGACATTGAATAACTAACGAATACTAGCTATAACTAAGGAGCATAGAGGTGCCGACCCCCCGAATAGATAGATGGGGGTGGGCTTTGCCCCGGGGGGGGGGGAGGGCACAGGGTTGGAGAGTAACAGCGAAAAAAAAGGTCGGCAGCTCCTGAGCTCCAGAAACTCAGTTATAGAAAAGTTTCAGCCATCACTGTCTGACAGGTGACAGTTCCTTTTATTCTTCCTTTCTTACTTCTTTTAATTTTGTTACCCCGTTGTGGTAAACAATTGTTTGCATTTGCACTATGTTTATATTACCAAACGTATATTTATACTGTACAAACTGTATTTTGTAAAATCAAACACTCTATTGTACAAATGTCACTGTATAAAACTTTAATAAAAACATTGAAACATTAAAAAAACACCCAGTGTCCAAATTATATAATCTTCATATCAAAAATATGTGTATTCTTAATTGCAGTGAATCTTTACAAAACACCAAATCTTCCAATGCAAATTAAAAAGTGGTGTTTTTAAGGATGATCCACAATAATGCAGTGTCTCTCTTTTTCTATGAGTGAATCTTTGCTGTTTCAGCGAGTTGGTGTCCAGAGTCTTGCTGTGGGAGTGAAGCATTAAAAGTAAAAGCGGATTATGCCGATCAGAAGAAGCAATTTTACCCGGTGAGTGAGTGTCCTGCGAGGAGTTGGCGTCACGGAGCACATGGGGTTTGGTGAAGGTCCACTGCAAACAAGATTACACATTTATATATGAAGATTATATCATTTGAACACTTTTTAGTGACTCACGAGGGGACACTGAGTGTTAAAGTCCTTCGTTTCTTTGGCTCAAAAACGTCCCAACGATTATCGATTTTGTGCCCATTAACTGGCCGAAAAACGAACGAACTGTCTAAATGACCGAATTTTGGCAGATTTTTTGTACAGTGTATGGCCAGCATAAGCAGTAGAAAGGAAATTACACCAAGGCCGGGTTCACACCTATGCAGGTTGCATATTCCAGGTGCATTTTGCATTTTCTTACACGATTTTGATCAATTGAAGTCTATGGAACCAAAAACCAGAAAAAAATAAAATAAAATCCCTGGCTCTTTCCATAAAATTGCACAGCTGTGAACTACATCCATAAGGAACCATTTTAAATGGACTGTAGTGTAACTGAAAACGCACATTAAAAAAAAAAATGCATAGGTGCGAACCGGGCCTTAGTGCTCTGGATTGAGACAAGTACACACTATAGAGGGAAATGCTTTGCTCATATTTCATGTTGGAGGTTTACAACCACTTAAACATGTCCAACTCTAGTCTATGGACATCCTTCAGAAAAGTTAGAAAACAATGGAATTGAATTAATCTAAAATAACTCAACTCCATGTATGATCAGCAAGACACGACATTCATTTCAAGAGGCCACAAAACGAATACTTGTTTTTACTGTGCTGGCGTTGGCATTAGTGTATGGGAAGGATTGTCCCCATTCCTAACAAAAGGGAGTCTGATAAGAGATTGGCACTAGTCAGTCTCAGCCCTCTCCACCAGGAACATAATACATCCACTGTTCTACCTCTGCCTGCAACACTCATTGTTCTGCAGAGAGATTTCCTACAGAAATTCCTTTTATAGATGATTCACTTTCACTGCTTTCCTCTCTTCCTAAAATAGTCCTTAACCACTTTCAGACCAAATTTGCAGCCAAAGGACCAGGCCCCTTTTTGCGATTCGGCACTGCGTCGCTTTAACTGACAATTGCGCGGTCGTGCGACGTGGCTCCCAAACACGTCCTTTTTTTCCCACAAATAGAGCTTTCTTTTGGTGGTATTTGATCGCCCCTGCGGTTTTTATTTTTTGCGCTATAAACAAAAATAGAGCGACTTTTGAAAAAAATGCAATTTTTTATTTTTTGTCCCCAAAAAATTAAAAAAACAAGTTTAGGCCGATACGTATTCTTCTACATATTTTTGGTAAAAAAAAAAATCGCAATAAGCGATTATTGATTTTGCGCAGAAGTTATAGCGTTTACAAGATAGGGGATAGTTTTATAGCTTTTTATTAATAATTTTTTTTTATTATTAATGGCGGAGATCTGCGATTTTTTTTGTGACTGCGACATATGGCGGACACATCGGACTTTTTGACACATTTTTGGGACCATTGTCATTTTTACAGCAATTAATGCATTTAAATGCATTGATTTCTGTATAAATGACACTAGCAGTTTAGGGGTTAACCACAAGGTGGCAGTGTAGGGGTTAAGTAGGCCTAGGGGTGTGTTTTTTACTGTGGGGGGGCGTGGCCAGCTAGTGAATGCTGATCTCTGCTCCAATCACAGGGAGCAGAGATCGGCGTCACTAGTTGCTAGGCAGAACAGGGAGATGCTGTTTATCTCCCCGTTCAGCCGCTCCGTGAGACGATCGGGGAGTCCCCGCGGCGATCGAGTCCGCGGGGACCGCGGCCGGACTCACGGGGGTCCGACCGGCGCGGGAGCGCGCCGCTCCCGCTCCCGATGGCACGGACAGGCGAAAGGAGGGACGTATATATACGCCCTCCTGCCTGTACGTGCCATTCTGTCGACGTATATCGTCGTGCGCCGGTCGGCATGTGGTTAAAGGACCTTCGTGTTTTTTCACCTTAATGCATCCTATGCATTAAGGTGAAAAAACACCTATCAGTAACCAGTCCCCCAGTTTTACTTACCTGAACCCTTGAACTTGACCCGACGGGGGGAAGTGCTGTCTCTCTGCCTGGGGTTCTCGGCTCTTGATTGGATAGCTTGATAGCAGCGCAGCCATTGGCTCCCGCTGCTGTTAATCAAATCCAATGGTGCAAGCTCCCGGGGACGGGGCCGAGTCCTGCATTCGGCCTCTATGGACACCGAATGCTGGACTCTGGAGAACACCCGCAAGGTAACCCCCTCGGGGGGAAGCGCTTCTCCGAGGGGGTTATCAGATGTGGGGAGGAGCCGCCGGGGGACCCCAGAAGAGCAGGTTCGGGGCCACTCTGTGCAAAACAAGCTACACAGTGGAGGTAAGTATGACATGATTGTTATTTTTCCTTTACAATAATTTTAAATTAAAAAGCAGGTGGATCAAATGTAGTAGGTACAGATTATTAGCCAAAGTAAGACACTTCAACCATACAATGCCATTAAAGTACCAACAGGCACAAAAACCAGTAAAATTACATTCTTAGCTGTAATCTAGGGAAATAGCAGAATTCCTGGTCGGTTCACACCCTTCTGACTAAACATTTAACAGCTTACTAGGTGTGTAGGGGTCATACGCACACAAATGTAGATTGTAAAACACGCCTGTATTCCCTGCACCCGGAAGCCCCAAATGTGGTGTATTTCTACCCATATTAGGCCCCTTTCACACATGCAGAGATTTTGACGGACTCCGATTGCTCAGCAGGGATCGCTCCGCTGAGCCGGCAGATGACAGGTCCATGTCTGCTCACTGTGCAGAGATCTCCTGGCAGATCTCCGCTCTCCTCTATGGGGAGATCAGATGAAAACGGACCGCCTATCCGTTTTCATCCGATCAAATAGACAGATGGAAAATAGGGTTTCCATCCGTCTGGATTTAGCGGATCAGATGTCAGCGGACAGGTCACCGCTGACATCCGTCGATCCATAGAACTGCATGGATCGTCTGCTCAGGTCCACCTGAAAAAAACTTGCAAGCGGACCGCATGTGTGAATGGGACCTTACTGTAACAGAATACGCGGCACACCTACAATCTTACATCAGCTCCAGATCTGATGATTACACATGGACGTCATTTCACAAACACACATTTCTAAGCATGGCTTTTGCACAAGGATGTATATAGGGGCATAGAACCATACAGAGTGCATGAGAGCCATAGCTACTACACAAAAGTCTACCCATTAGCATTGCACAGATACAGATACTAAGCCTTTGTATGAGAACTTGTACAAATGCTCCAATACTAAAACTGATACCTTTAAGTCTGCAGACTGAACAGGTTCACATTCTAAATGTGCGGGACCGTTTTCAGTGTGATTTGTAGAAAGAAAGAAAGAAAGAAAGAAAGAAAGAAAGAAAGAAAGAAAGAAAGAAAGAAAGAAAGAAAGAAAGAAAGAAAGAAAGAAAGAAAGAAAGAAAAAAGAAAGAAAGAAAGAAAGAAAGAAAGAAAGAAAGAAAGAAAGAAAGAAAGAAAGAAAGAGAAAGAAAGAAGAAAGAAAGAAAGAAAGAGTGGTGCAATTTCATTCAGGTGCAAATTTTTTAAGTGTATGACACTGAAAAAAAAAAAAATTAAGAAGGAATCACACTGCAAATGGCTTTGTGTGCCATTGAGCTACACCTGACTGACTTTACAAGTAATTTTTATTTTATTTTTTAAACTTTTATTATTGAGTATTAAAACAACATTTACCAACAGACAAACAGTTAACTTGCCACAGCATTCAAACATGACCCACACGAGTCAGTGCCAGCCGGCATAGTGCATCGCATCCAACATAAATTTCGAACAGCTGCAGGACGTCATAGCCTAAATTATACATTGGCTCTTGCTCAATTGGAGTAAATAGAAATCATGGCTACCAGTCGAGACAAAAAGGTACAAGAGCAGAAAAAAAAAAAGAAAAGAAAAAAAAAAAACAAATAACCAAGGTAAAAAAAAATTACAATAGGAAGGGCCCCTAAAGTATCCACAATTATTTTCACATTTTCATTCAATCGGCTGTTGCTGTGGAGGCCTCAGCCAACCATTTGGCCCTCACTCTATCATATTTCTTTGGGCAAACCCTATTCTGATAGGTTTCTTTGTACAGAGGCAAGACATTATTTACATGGGTATTCCATAGTAAGAGTGAAGGTGGAGTAAGTTTCTTCCAGCAGAGGGTGATCATCTTCCTGGCATAGAAGAGCAGAAGCCCCATCAGGGTTCTCTCTGCTATCCTGGGGGCTAATTCTTCTACTAGGCCTAGTAAACATATCTGCAGGGTTGGGGCTATATCTATTCCCACTATATCCTGTATTGCCGAGACCACTTGTGACCAGTAATTTCCAATTGCTAGACAGGACCAGAAGACATGTATAAAATCGCCCAGATCTTTGGTACATCTCCAGCACTCCGAGGACAGGGAGGTTTTAATTTTATACAATCTATACGGGGTAATATATGCCCGATGGAGTATTTTGTATTGTATGAGGTGGTCTCGAAGTGAGACAAGGATTTTGAATAGGAAATCTCAAATGTCCTCCCAGTCCTCTGAGTCAAGTCCCGGAATATCCTGCGTCCAACGCTGACGAAGCAATGACAGTTCCGGGGAGGAGACTCGGAGGAGATGTGCATATAAGACGGAGGTCGGTTTTTTGGTACATTCATATCTTATGACCTTTTCTAAATCGGGTTGCACTATTTGCGTGTCATTGGGGCGTATTTGGGACTTGAACGCATGGGACAACTGTAAATAGCGAAATAGGTACAAGGGGGAACATTATTGTGGGATACTAGATAATTGAATGGGTGTATGGTGGCGTCGATGGTAAGGTCAGATATCAATTTAATACTGCATTTGGCCCATATTTTGGGGTCTGGTAGTGTGTAAAAATGGGATAAGGTTGGGTTGTTCCACAGGGGAGCAGTCTGGGAATTGTTCAAGTCCCGGTCCTGCTCTCCAGGCCTGATTCACACCTATGCATTTTTTGTGCTTTTTGCAGATTTGCACTACAGAACGTGTTCCATAGGAAACCATGTTAAATTGACTGTAGTGCAAATCTGCAAAATGCAAAAAGCACTAAAAATGCATAGGTGTGAATCAGGCCTTAGGGTCATGAACATGGAGGGGGGGGGGGGTTAAATCATACGGGGCTTTGGGTCCTCGAAGGGGGTAGATGTGAAAGGTTCTCTACCAAGCGGACCACCGCAGCCTCTAGGAAGTCAGATGTACACAGATACATGTCCATTTAAAGTATAACTAAAAGGCAAAAAAACATTTTTCCGTTTTGGATAGTGTGTGGAAGCTTTAGAACCTCTGTCCGGAGCTGGGTGAACCGGCTCCATTGAGAGCCGGTCAGTCTCCAGTCATGCAAATTGGATGTGGGGAAACCCACATGCAATACGTATTAGTGTGAAGTCAGCCTTAATGTAGTGTTTCCCCCCCCAAAAATTAAAAAATAAATAAATTGCTTAAAATTCTTAAAATAATATAAAAAAAAAAAAAAATAATTGGAAAAAAATATTTTTTTTTAACTCACCTCTAAATGCCTGTTGCTAGGGGGACCCTCGTAGTCGGCCTCCTTCAGTGCCCGGGCTGGTGACATCACTTCCCCTCGGCGCAGTCAGTCACCTGGGACACGTCACAGGTCCCAGATGACTGCGCGGCGCCGCTCACGCATGCGCAGTGGGTGCCCCAGGTGTAGCTTCAGTAAGAATGCCGGCGCCGCTAAGCGGAGCGGGGCTTCGATCCCCCGCATCGCTGGACCCTGGGACAGGTAAGTGTCCAATTATTAAAAAGTCAGCAGCTGTAGTATTTGTAGCTGCTGACTTTAAAACTTTTTTTTTTAAGGGGCACACAACTTTAAGGCTATGTTCACACTAATCCGACATGAAAGGCACACAACTTTCGCTCCAAAATTGCCCTGTGACTTCAAAGAACGGGGTCCGATTGATCTGACTTTGAGATGAATGCGACTTGTCATTTGACCAAAACAATTCCTTTACTTGCTGCTATGGATGAAACCTCATGCCAAATCTATCCAAAAAAAAAGAAAACACGGGGTGAGGTTCCCCTCCATGTTGAGGGTATGTGGCCTGGTTGGTTCAGGAGGGAGGAGGGTCACTTTGAGAGGGGCCCAACGTCGTTTTTTTTGTGCGTGGGGTTTCCCCTCAAAATCCTTACCAGACCGAAACGTCCTGGGAAATTCATGCCATGGTCGATTTCATTATCGTAGAGCAATGTCTGCTCAGCTCCAACACAAAGCAATCCACCCATGATGACCAATACCTCTGTGTACACAGGGCTGTGCCCAGACTTTACTTCAGACTGCACCACGCTGTACTAATCTCTGCCAAGTCAGGACACTACATGAGCAGCCAACCAAAGGGACCCAAACAAACTGAAGGAACTGATTGAGACTGTACATAAGAAAGTCTGAGTTAAAGTAGATCCAAACACTTAGGCCCCTTTCACACGGTGCATCCTTTGCACTGTTACCACATATTGCACTGTTTGCCCCCCTTTTTTTTTCTCAACTTTATTCAAGTCTACACATTGCAGTGCACTGTGGAGAGTTGCGATGCCTAAAAACGCAATATGTCTGTAATTCTGCACAATGCACTGCAAACCACCTTGACACAGTGTTGAGGTAAGAACAAAATACATAGAAAACAATTGATGGTCTATGAGGCTCAACTGTGAGGCTTCCTTTAGACTTGTGGTTGGAGGGGGGGGGGGGGGGGGGGCGCAAAAAATGTGCGTTTGAGGCTTATTTTTGCCACCCAACAATCCCTCCCCCTTTTAGGCTGCAATAGGCAGCGGATAGGGATGGCACTTCACGCAGGCAGCAAGCCCGCTGAACACTACACATTCAAGTAAATGGAGAAGTGCCACAAATGCCCTGCGCTTTTTGGCAAAAACGCGGTTCAGTCGCCTCCGGAGCGCCATCTGAACACCGATCGGGCTTCGGAGGCAAAGAAGATTTAGATGCATGTCCAAATCTACCCTGAAGAAGATCTAAGGGCTCGTTTACACTTGCTTCAAAATGGGAGATTGGCATTCAGAGCGCTTTAAAAAAAAAATTAAAAAAAGCTCATCCAATCAAAGCCCCGGTCACTAAATAAAATGGTAAATGGCTTACTGTTCACACATTGCATTTGCTTCAAAAATGATACCTCATATCGCTTTAGTGGTGCTTCAAAGCCTCCATAGAAGTCTATGACAACGCTTACAGCACCTGCAGCTTTTATTCAGCTTTGGAGGTATTGCAGGTAAGAGATATCCCAGGATGCACTGGGAAACCAAGAGAAATGGAAAGACATCATCAGCAGACTGGTGCAATTAGCAGACGGCACACATTGGGGGTTATTTACTAAAGGCAAATCCACTTTGCACTATAAGTGCAAAGTGAACTTGAAATTGCACTTGGAAGTTCAGTCTCTGTATATCTGCCGAGTAGGGGGGGGGAGCCTTATTAGTTTCAAAACACCACCCCCCCCCCCCCCCCCCCGAAGCACCACTGAAGCATCGCAAAAGCCTTAAAAAAAAAAAAAAAAAAGATAAAAAAAATCACGTTGAAGCGGTAGGCGCTTTAATGTGTGTGAAAGCAAGTATAAATGGGACCCCTGTAGACATTTCTCAGTGCTGTATGGGGAGGGATTGAGCTCTGGGTCGATCGATGGCAGTTTTTTGCACCCACACATGTAGATCAATCATGACACGCAAGTGTGTGAAAAAACACCATCGATCGACCCCCATACCATTGAATCTTTTTCTACTGCAAGCAATTGACTTGACCAAAACATGACTATCTGACCCTCATGATTTGGCCAGGATTTTTTTTTGTTTTGCTTGATGTCCAATATGATTGTTTTGTCACATCAATCGCTCAGTTTTATCACACTGTGTGTGACTACTAATAGATTTCCCATAACTATGTAATATGGGGGATCCAATCCCTCTGTATCCGGCCACCAGTACTCCATAGTGGTTGGTGGATCTAATGGTGGTGAAGTCATTGGGTTGTGGTAGAAACATTCGATCACACCGGGTGAATCGCTGGTGGTTTTCACACCCCGATGAGTCGCTTAGAATGGATCCATCTACATGTAAAACGCACATCATCAAAGCCGTCCTCCAATGCAATGTTTTTCTGCCACAGCTGATCGACTGGGTGGATGAGCGGCCCGGGTGGATGAGTGGCCTGGTTGGATGATCTCGGTCGCTCGTCCCTTGGCCGTGACATTTTTGTTGCGATCGTTTGCAGAACTGGACATTGCTGAGTTGTGTCACCCTGAGGATGACAACACACTCTGCAATCTGATTGTACAATCTCCCATCTTCTGTTATAGAAGGATCTGCCTGATTGGCTCTATATAGTTTAGTCAGGTCCTCGAATAACATGACTGATGGAGATTGTACAATGAGATAGTGATATGTATGGGGGAGCTGAGAGCAGATCGTCCGATCCGATGGTGCGCGGAGCTCTCTATCACTCCCCCCGGGAGATGAAGGATGCTGGGATGGCAGATAACAGTCTCCTCTCCCCCGAGGTGTGCCTCCTCCACCTGCTGCCATGCCAGGACCGCACCCACCCCACCTACCTCTTCCTGGGGATGGAGGGAGCCGCCGGGGCCTTGCACTCGCTGGCGGAGATGGCGGGCGGGGCTGCGGGTTGCAGGTGCCCCGAGAGGATCCTCATCCGGCGCTGGGAACAGGCGGACACCGGGCTCTCCTGAGCGGCCGCCATGCTTCCGTGTTGTGCAGCGAAGGGGGGCCTAAGGGAGAGGTCACAGCGTGGGCATTTCTCTTTTGACGTCCCGGCATGCAGCGCGCTCGCCGTCGCCTGGCAACCGCACAACGCTGTCTCCTCTCGTGGTCCCCACACTTCCTTAGTTCACCTGCTGGGAGTGGAGGGAGGCTCGGCGTCACGTGAGCCGCTCCAGCCAATCACCGCCTCTTCTGTGACAGCTCTGACTGGAGGGAGAACGCGGAGTGTACAGCTCAGGGATGAGGAGGAACTCCAGACCCACGTTGTGTGCTAGGATGGAGGAAGGCAGAGGCCCGCTCTAAGTCACCACAACTTCCAGGACCAAATACAAGATTTATAAGAACAACCCAACATGTGGGAGTTTTACTTTCTCTCCTGGTGATCACCATAAACATGACAATAGAAGAGAGGGCGAGTCTTCCTAATGGGGGCACAGACAGCAATACAAACCTGACAGGGATCTAACCCCTCTCCATTCTATCCAAAACTAAAAAGAAAACAGTGTTTTGCCTTTAGTTATACTTTCCCTGGGTGGGTTAGAGCCGGTGTCACCTTTTCTAAGTGTTTTGAAAGCCTTTAATGTGGAAGTAAATCCATCGATTTAAGGCTCCATTCACAGCTGATCGAGGGCGGAATCGATCGCTGCACGAATTTGCAGCGACTGTCGCCGGACGAATCACGGTAAAATAATGCAAACAGAACCATGGGACACCTGTCACCAAAAAGAAGTACAAGAACTTTTCTTGGGCGACAGGTGTCCCACAATTCTGTTTGTGCGATTTTACTGCAATCTGGGCGATTCCACCCGCGAACCGGAACGCCAAGATGTGAACGGAGCCTTAATGGCACCCTAATCGCAACGCAATTTGTAACTGTCACATTGGTTGTGCTCTTAACCAAACTGGCTGGTGTCATAACAGATCACATGTGCAGCACCATGGCAGTTACAGATCAAACAGAAGCAGCTTCCTTGGCTCTAAAGGATAGGAGGGCTTAAAGTGGAGTTTCGTCTAAAAGTGGAATCTCCACTTATCTGCTTCTGTTTTCGACAGGCACCCTTCCCCACTTCCAGGAGACCGCGCAGCGGCACCGTCCCTCAGAAGTTCGGCCCCCTCCTCCTTCCTCCGCAGCCGGGCCAGTTAAAAAGTGCAGAGCATGCGCAGTGGCGAACCGACTGTGACGTCGAAAGGCTTCACTGCCAGTTTCCCTTCCGACGAATGGCGGTAGCAGCATCCAACAGCCAATTCGAAAATCAGGTAAGTGTCCTTATATTAAAAGTCAGCAGCTACAATATTTGTAGCTGCGGTTTTTTCATTTTTTTTCCCCAGGAGGAACACCGCTTTAACCACTTGCTGCCCGCCCTATTGGCAAAAGACGTTGGCAAAGTGGTTTTAAAATCCTGACCGGACGTCATATGACGTCCTCAGGATTTTGAGCCGCTGCGCACCCCCGGGGTCAGTCTGACACCCCGCAACTACGATCTTGGTAAAGGGTCTCCGACGGAGACTCTTTACCATGTGATCAGCCGTGTCCAATCATGGCTGTCAGATGCGAGTAGAGGAGAGCCGATCGGCTCTCCATGCCAATCCGTACTAGCTATCAGTGCCAATTTGTGCCACCTATCAGTGCCCATCCGTGTTGCCCATCAGTGCCACCTATAAGTGCCCATCAGTGCCACATATCAGTGCCCATCAATGCCACCTCATCAGTGCCACTTTATTGGTGCCACCTCATCGGTGCCCATCAGTGCCTGTCAGTGCAGCCCCATCAGTGCCCATCAGTGAAGGAGAACTTACTTATTTACAAAGTTTTGAAACTGAAACAAAAAAAAACATATTTTTTTTTTCAAAATTTTTTTTTTTTTCTTATTTGGCTAGCAAAAAATAAAAACCGCAGAGGTGATCAAATACCACCAAAAGAAAGCTCTATTTGTGGAAAAAAAAATGATAAAAATGTCATTTGGGTACAGTGTAGTATGACCGCGCAATTGTCATTCAAAGTGCGACAGCGCTGAAAGCTCAAAATTGGTCTGGGCAGGAAGGTGTTTAAGTGCCCTGTATGGAAGTGGTTAAAGTAATTGTAAAGTCTCGTTTTTTTTTGTTTTTTGTTCTTTGTTTTATACATAATAAACATGTCATACTTATCTACTCTGTTGCAGTGGATTTGCACTGAGCAGCCCGGATCCTCCTCTTCTTGGGTCCCTCTTCGCTGCTCCTGGCCCCTCCCTCCTGTCGAGGACCCCCACAACAAGCAGCATGCTATGAGGGCACCCGAGCCGAGTCGCAGCTCCGTGTGTCCATTCAGACACAAAGCTGCAGTTCGGCCCCACCCCCTCTCTCTCCTGATCGGCTAACTGAATTTGATTGACAGCAGCGGGAGCCAATGGCATTGCTGCTGTGTCTCAGCCAATCAGGAGGAGAGGGCCGAGGGACTCGTGGAAATCGCTGGACCTCAGATAAGTATTAGGGGGGCTGCTGCACACAGAAGGCTAATGCATAGAAGTTAAAAAAAAACTTCTGCCTTTACAATCGCTTTAATTCAGCAGATCAGCCATTACAAACTCAGCAGTGCCTTAAAAAAAACTAAAAATAGAGAGCAACTGAGCATGAGCAGAGCAGGATGAGACAGTGTATTACTGGAATTTAACCACTTGCCGCCCGCCCATTGTCAAATGACGGCGGCAAAGTGGTTTTAAAATCCTGACAGGACGTCATATGACGTCCTCAGGATTTTGAGCCGATGCGCGCCCCCGGGGGCGCGCATCGCGGCGATCGTTGTTGCGGGGTGTCAGTCTGACACCCCGCAACTACGATCTTGGTAAAGAGTCTCCGACGGAGACTCTTTACCACGTGATCAGCCGTGTCCAATCACGGCTGATCACAGTGTAAATAGGAATAGCCGGTGATCGGCTTTTCCTCACTCGCGTCTGTCAGGCACGAGTAGAGGAGAGCCGATCGGCTGCTCCTCTGACAGGGGGGGTCTGCGCTGATCGATTATCAGCGCAGCTCCCCCGAGGATGCCCACACTAGACCACCAGGGACGCCACCAGACCACCAGGGATGCCCAGCACAAGGTATGCCACCCTAGACCACCAGGGATGACACACGGTGCCCACAATGGATGCAAATCAGTGCCCACCATGGATGCCAATCAGTGCCCAAAATGGGCATCACTGATTGGCATGCATTATTGTTTGGCACTGATTGGCATCCATCAGTACAAAACAATGCTGCCTATCAGTGCCTATCTGTGCCACCTATCAGTGCCTATCCGTGCCACCTATCAGTGCCCATCCATGCCACCTATCAGTGCCCATCCATGCCGCCTATCAGTGCCCATCCATGCTCATCCGTGCCGCCTATCCATGCCCATCTGTGCCGCCTATCCTTGCCCATCTGTGCTGCCTTTCCATGCCAATCTGTGCCAGCTATAAGTGCCAATTTGTGCCACCTATCAGTGCCCACCCATGCCGCCTATCAGTGCTGCCTATCAGTGCCCATCAATGCCACCTCAGTGCCACTTCATTGTTTAGCAAAAAATAAAAACCGCAGAGGTGATCAAATACCACCAAAAGAAAACTCTATTTGTGTGAAAAAAATGATAAAAATTGTATTTGGGTACAGTGTAGTATGACCGCGCAATTGTCATTCAAATTGCGACAGCACTGAAAGCTCAAAATTGGTCTGGGCAGGAAGGTGTTTAAGTGCCCTGTATTGAAGTGGTTAAACATTCTAGACATTTATTTTTCATGTTTTAAAAAGGGGCCATCCTGAAGTGATCTAGCAGGACTTAATTTTCTGACTAAAGTTCCACTTTCAGCTTCGTTTTTTGAGAGCTTCAATGTAGAGAAGTGATCAGCTTGTACTAAAAAGAATAGAATCCCTACTGCTGCGCGTTATTACATATAGGCTTAGGTACCAAAACATGTGCAAAAATGCTCAGATATGAATAGAAGCTCAATGAGAAAACAAGTTCAGGTGTTAACGGTGTAAAAGTGATTCTAGAGGCTGAAGGTTTTTCTTTTTTACCTTAATGCATTCTGTACATTAGGGAAAAAAACTGCTGAATGCAGTTCACTCCCAGCCCCCCATACTTACAGTACCCGATCCCCCAAATACTTACAGTATCTGAGCCATCCTATACTTATAGTATCTGAGCCCCCCATACTTACAGTACCTGAGCCCCCCATACTTACAGTACCTGAGCCCCCTATACTTACAGTACCCGAGCCATCCCATACTTACAGTACGTGAGCCCCCCATACTTACAGTACCTGAGCCCCCCCCCCATACTTACAGTACCTAGTACCTGAACCATCCCATACTTACAGTACCTGAGCCCCCTATACTTACAGTACCTGAGCCCCCTATACTTACTGTACCTGAGCCCCCTATACTTACAGTACCTGAGCCCCCATATACTTACAGTACCTGAGCCCCCCATATAATTACAGTACCCGAGCCCCCCCATACTTGCAGTACCTGAGCCCCCATATACTTACAGTACCTGAGCCCCCCATACTTACAGTACCTGAGCCCCCCCCCCATACTTACAGTTTTTGAGCAATCCCATATTTACAGTACCTGAGCCCCCCCCCCCCCCCATACTTACAGTACCTGAGCCCCCCCCCATACTTACAGTACCTGAGCCATCCCATACTTACAGTACCTGAGCCCCCCATACTCACAGTACCTGAGCCATCCCATACTTACAGTACCTGAGCCCCCCTATACTTACAGTATCTGAGCCATCCCATACTTACAGTACCTGAGCCCCCCATACTTACAGTACCTGAGCCCCCCTATACTTACAGTACCTGAGCCCCCCTATACTTACAGTACCTGAGCCCCCCCCCCCATACTTACAGTACCTGAGCCATCCCATACTTACAGTACCTGAGCCCCCCTATACTTACAGTACCTGAGCCCCCTATACTTACTGTACCTGAGCCCCCCAAACTTACAGTACCTGAGCCCCCCATACTTACAGTATCTGAGCCACCCCATACTCACAGTACCTGAGCCATCCCATACTTACAGTACCTGAGCCCCCCTATACTTACATTATCTGAGCCATCCCATACTTACAGTACCTGAGCCCCCCCATACTTACAGTACCTGAGCCCCCTGATACTTACAGTACCTGAGCCCCCCATACTTTCTGTACCTGAGCCCCCCATACTTACAGTATATGAGCCATCCCATACTTACCTGAGTAGTGGCCACAAATGATTGGGACAAGAATGAAAAATGCTGGGGTCAGAATGATAGTCTTTTCTATTCATTAACATTCAATTTGCAACAGTCATGAGCTGAAAATTGTGTGTGATTGATGAACCAAAAACTAAAACTATGTCCCTTTTTCAGACACAGGAAAGCCTCAGCCAGGCTGTGGAAAGTGGCAGCCAGGAGGTGGCCGAGCCCAGTAGCATGTCCGAATCCCAGGTCCCTCCCCTTCGGCCTTCCACAAAAAAGTGCCAGGAAGAGGAGTAACCTGAAGGAGGCAGCAATTGGCATATTTCTGAAGGCTACTGCGGCCCTCAGAAACCCCCCCCAGTCTTCAAGAGGACTATGCCTACTTGACAGCCTGCAAAATGCTGGAAATGGAGGAGGGCCTCTTATGTGAGGAAGTTATGTTACAAGCCCTAAATAAGGGGTTGAGGGGCGAACTCACAAGCCAAAGCCACCTTTGTGAGTTGAACCATGGTCCTCCTCCTCCTCCTCCGCCACCTCTTGCCACAACTCCAACACCAGAGCCACAGCCTGGAAGGAAGCGTGGAAGGAAGACAAGAGAGTGATGGCCTGGGTTCAGTCTGGTCTGGCAAAATACGCAGGCTGTTGTATGACCACAGCCTGGGGACAAATATGTCATCTGCTGCTGTTCCTGATCTCTTGTAGTCCTGGAACGGATTGTGCTCACTATTATAAGGACTCCCTTAGGCCACCAATTTTGACTGTAAAATAATTGATGTGTGCCCTGGGGTACAAAGGCTTTGCAAATCTCACCAGTTTCTCCAGCGTTGCCTTCCTCTTTATTTTGTTATGACCCAGAATAAATGGCTATTTCTTTTTCACAAATACTTGGCTATGTGTTTTAGTTCAAAAAGTACAGTTTTTTTGTGAGTAGGCAGGTACATTTCAAAAATACAATGTCAAATTAACAAGGGACACCAACCAACCTCCTTGGAGGTTAAAAAAAACTTGACACACAAAACAAGAAATAATATTATGGAGAGCACTAGAAAAAAAAAAATGCAGATCTTGATTAAAAAAAAAAAAAAAAAAAACATTATTATGGAGATCTGACAAAAAAAATAAATAATATTATTCATGAGATCACGAGAAATAATAAAGAAATCAGTCTGTGAGAACTCTGTGTGAATATGAGCAGCAAAACAACTTCATTTTTCTATCATTCTAAAGAAGAAGAGAATGCGCTGCATTAAACTATTTAAAAAATTGCAGCATGACGAATGTGCTATCTCCATTACGAACGCTAGTTTTGCCAGACCGAGCGCTTCCGTCTCCTAATTTATTCTGAGCATGCGTGGCACTTTGTGCGTGGGAATTGTGTACACACGATCGGAATTTACGCAAACGGATTTTGTTGTCGGAAAATTTGAGAACCAGATCTCAAGCAGAGGGATATGTTTTGTTCATATTTCATGTCTGAGATTTACAATCACTTTAAGTAGGGTTACACTGATACCACTTTTTTAAGACTGAGTACAAGTACCAATACTTTTTTTAACTACTCGCCTATACCGATTACCGATACTTTTTGTAGTGACGGTTTTCAAACCACAATACAGACTAACGATATCTTTTTTATAATTACGAAGACTGAAGGGTACTGATTTGCAGCACTGATAGGTGGCACTCACTGATGGGCACTGTTTTGCGGCAATGATGGGTGGCACTTATGGGCACTGATATGTGGCACTTACTGACAGGGCTGGTGCAAGGATATTTGACACCCTAGGCGAAACCTCATTTTTGCCGCCCCCCCCTCCCCCCCCCCCCCCCCCCCCCCCCCCCTGAGTTCAGATTTCTGATTGTGCAGTCTCCTATCATCGCTGACACTTCCAGATCCATGACACCCATCACTACACAGATGTGACAGGTATACTTAGCCTCAATTCACACTATAAGTTGCATGTAACCACTTCCCGACCGCCCCATGTACATATACGTCGGCAGAATGGCACGTACAGGCAGAATCACGTACCTGTACGTGCCATTCTTCAGGCGCGTGGGGGGTCCGATCGGACCCCCCCCGGCCGGCGGGGACGGTCGGGATCGCTTCAGGAGCGATCCGGGATGAGGGGACGGCCAGTGGTTTCTGGCCACCCCCTCGCGATCGCTCCTGGCCAATCAGATGCTTCCTCTGTCTGTGTCAATCAAAACACAGGCAGAGGAAGTGATGTCACGCTCGGTGCGCCGGTCTATGTGACCGGAACGCCGAGCTGTCAACATGTACAGGTTAGTGCACCAACAGTACACTGACACCAGTACACATAGGCACACAAAACACCCCCCTGTCACCCCCAGATCACCCCCCAGATCACCCCCTCCCCCCCCAGTCACAGTGTCACTAATTGCAGTGATCATTTTTTTACTGATCACTGCATTTAGTGTCAGTGTGACTGTAATAACTGTCAGTGCAGTTAGTTTTAGGTCCAAGGTAGCCCCCTACCCCCCCCTAATAAAGGTTTAACCCCTTGATTGCCCCCCAGGTAACCCTTTCACCCCCTTTTGCCAGTGTCACTAAGCGATCGTTTTTCTGATCGCTGTATTAGTGTCACTGCTGTCGCTAGGTAACCATTTTTTTTTTTTTTAGGTAACCGCCATGTTTATATAGGTTCATAAATAGGTTTATAGGTCAGGTACCCCCATATTACAACCTAAATAAAGGTTTTAACCCCTTGATTGCCCCTAGAGTTAACCCTTTCACCAGTGATCACTGTATAACTGTCACTGGTGACGCTGGTTAGCCAGTTAGTTATTTCGTTATTTAGGTTCCCCGTCAGGTTTTTTATATAGCGTCAGGTACCCCCATATATTACCTAATAAAGGTTTTAACCCCCTGATTGCCCCTAGTTAACCCTTTCACCCCCTTTTGCCAGTGTCACTAAGCGATCGTTTTTCTGATCGCTGCATTAGTGTCGCTAGGTAACCATTTTTTTTTTTTTAGGTAACCGCCATGTTTATATAGGTTCATAAATAGGTTTATAGGTCAGGTACCCCCATATTACAACCTAAATAAAGGTTTTAACCCCCTGATTGCCCCTAGAGTTAACCCTTTCACCAGTGATCACTGTATAACTGTCACTGGTGACGCTGGTTAGCCAGTTAGTTATTTCGTTATTTAGGTTCCCCGTCAGGTTTTTATATAGCGTCAGGTACCCCCATATATTACCTAATAAAGGTTTTAACCCCCTGATTGCCCCTAGTTAACCCTTTCACCCCCTTTTGCCAGTGTCACTAAGCGATCGTTTTTCTGATCGCTGCATTAGTGTCGCTAGGTAACCAGTTTTTTTTTGTATTACTGTTACGGGTGACGCTGGTTAGTTAGCTTGTTTTTTATACTGTCAGGGCACCCGCCATTTATTACCCAATAACGGTTTAACCCCCTGATCGCCCGGCGGGTGATATCAATTAGGTTTTAGGGTCAAATAAGGTCTGCGTCGCCCCAGGTTAGTGCCAGTACCGCAAACACCCACGCGCAAAGCATACACCTCCCTTAGTGGCACAGTATCTGAACAGATCAATATCTGATCTGATCAGATCTATACTAGCGTCCCAGCAGTTTAGGGTTCCAAAAAAAAACGCATTGTTAGCGGGATCAGCCCAGATACCTGCTAGCACCTGCGTTTTCCCCCTCCGCCCAGCCCAGCCCACCCAAGTGCAGTATCGATCGATCACTGTCACTTACAAAACACTAAGCACACATAACTGCAGCGTTCGCAGAGTCAGGCCTGATCCCTGCGATCGCTAACATTTTTTTTGTGGTAGCGTTTTGATTCAGTCGCTTCAGTCAGGAGCTTTTTTACCTGTGAATCTCAAAAAAATAAAAAAAAAATAAAATAGTTGTCGTTTTTTATTGTTCTCTCTCTCACTCTATTCTCTCTCTATTGTTGCTCTTTTTTTACTCCATTCTATTCTGCAATGTTTTATTATGTTTTATCATGTTTTATCATGCTTGCTTTTCAGGTATGTAATTTTGTTTACTGTGTTTTAGTGTTAAGCATTTTTTTTGTTTTCAGGTGCGCCATTCAGTTGCAACGCGGATTTATTTATCTTGACAGCAACAGCGTTTGCTCCCACGATACATAAAGCCGCGACTCCAACGCTGTAGGAGGTGATTTCACCACCACAGTTAAAAAAAAGAGCATATATGCCGAAGCATGGGGGCAGCAGGGGGGGGGGGGAGGAGCGATTGGCTCCTAATGCCACGTACATACGGTCGAAATTCCGACCGTGTGTACACGGCATAACTTTTGCGGGAGGATGCCCCCATGCATCGGCATATATAAATGGTGCATGTATGCCCATCATTAGAAGTGGGTGGATGAAGGGAGGTATTCTAATGGTGGGCATACCCACCAATCAATCTCTTTTTTTTCGTTCAGCCAAGAGGCTGCATGAAAAAAAAAAGATTACAATATATGTCCAGTATGTTGCTGGACTTTGAATGGTTATACCAGAATGATGCCTGCAGGTTTAGGTATCATCTTGGTATCATTCTTTTCAGCCAGTGATCGGCTTTCATGTAAAAGCAATTCTAGCGGGTAATTAGCCTCTAGACTGCTTTTACAAGCAGTGGGAGGGAATGTCCCCCCTCCCGGATATAAACCGCGCCATTGGGAAATTGGGAAAGCATTTTTATCACACCAATCTTGGTGTGGTCAGATGCTTTGAGGGCAGAGGAAAGATCTAGGGTCTAATAGACCCCAATTTTTTCAAAAAAAGAGTACCTGTCACTGCCTATTGCTATCATAGGGGATATTTACATTCCCTGAGATAACAATAAAAATCATAACAAAGAAAAAAAATGGAAGCAACATTTTAAAAATAAAATAAAAAACCCAAAAAAAAAAAAAAAAAAAAAAAAAAAAAAAAAAAAAAGCACCCCTGCCCCCCCTTCTCTTGCGCAAAGGCGTACACAAGCGTTGGTCTGGCGTCATATGTAAACAGCAATTGCACCATGCATGTGAGGTATCACCGCGAAGGTCAGATCGAGGGCAGTAATTTTAGCAGTAGACCTCCTCCGTGAATCTAATGTGGTATCATGTAAAGGCTTTTAAAGGCTTTTAAAAATGTATGTAGTTTGTCGCCACTGCGTGTTTGTGCGCAATTTTAAAGCATGTCGTGTTTGGTATCCATGTACTCGGCCTAAGATCATATTTTTTATTTCATCAAAAATTTGAGCAATATAGTGTGTTTTAGTGCATTAAAAAAAAAAAAAGTGTATTTTTTCCACAAAAAATGCGTTTGAAAAATCGCTGCGCAAATACTGTGTGGAAAAAAAAAATGCAACACCCACCATTTTAATCTGTAGGGCCTTTGCTTTAACATTATATATAGTGTTTGGGGGTTCAACGTAATTTTCTTGCAAAAAAAAAATATGTTTTCATGTAAACAAAAAGTGTCAGAAAGGGCTTTGTCTACAAGTGGTTAGAAGAGTGGGTGACGTGTGACATAGGCTTCTAAATGTTGTGCATAAAATGCCAGGACAGTTCAAACCCCCCCCAAATGACCCCATTTTGGAAAGTAGACACCCCAAGCTATTTGATGAGAGCAATGTTGAGCCCATTAAATATTTTTTTTTTTTTTGTCCCAAGAGATTGAATAATGAAAAAAAAAAAAATATATATATATTTTTTTTACAAAAAGTTGTCACTAAATGATATATTGCTCAAACATGTCATGGGCATATGTGGAAATACACCCCAAAATACATTCTGTTGCTTCTCCTGAGTACGGGGATACCACATGTGTGGGACTTTTTGGGAGCCTAGCTGCGTACGGAACCCCAAAAACCAATCACCGCCTTCAGGCTTTCTAAGGGTGTAATTTTTTTATTTCACTTCTCACTGCCAATCACAGTTTCGGAGGCCATGGAATGCCCAGATGGCATAAAACCCCCCAAAATGACCCCATTTTGGAAAGTAGACACCCCAAGCTATTTGCTGAGAGGTATGGTGAGTATTTTGCAGATCTCGCTTTTTGTCACAAAGTTTTGAAAATTGAAAAAAATAAAAAAAATTTTTTTTTTTCTTTACTTTCTTCATTTTCAAAAACAAATGAGAGCTGTAAAATACTCACCATGCCTCTCAACAAATAGCTTGGGGTGTCTACTTTCCAAAATGGGGTCATTTGGGGGGGTTTTGTGCTATTTTGGCATTTTATGGCCTTCGAAACGGTGATAGGTAGTGAGGAGTGAAATCAAAAATTTGCACCCTTAGAAATCCTGAAGGCGGTGCTTGGGTTTCGGGGCCCCGTACGCGGCTAGGCTCCCAAAAAGTCCCACACATGTGGTATCCCCATACTCAGGAGAAGCAGCAAAATGTATTTTGGGGTGCAATTCCACATATAACTATGGCATGTGTGAGCAATATATCATTTAGTGACAACTTTTTGAAAAAAAAAAAAATCTTTTTTATTTTTGTCTTTATTCAATCACTTGGGACTAAAAAAAAAAATATTCAATGGGCTCAACATGCCTCTCAGCAAATAGCTTGGGGTGTCTACTTTCCAAAATGGGGTCATTTGGGGGGGTTTTGTACTTCTCTGCCATTTTAGCACCTCAAGAAATGAAATAGGCAGTCATAAATTAAAAGCGGTGTAAATTCCAGAAAATGTACTCTAGTTTGTAGACGCTATAACTTTTGCGCAAACCAATAAATATACGCTTATTGGCATTTTTTTTACTAAAGACATGTGGCTGAATACATTTTGGCCCAAATGTTTGACTAAAATTGAGTATTAGATAGATTTTTTTTATAACAAAAAGTAGAAAATCTCTATTTGTGGGAAGAAAAGGACGCAAATTTTTTTTTTTCAAAATTTTCGCTCTGGTCTTTTTTCCGTTTATATCGCAAAAAATAAAAATCACAGAGGCAATCAAATACCATCAAAAGAAAGCTCTATTTGTGGGAAGAAAAGGACGCAAATTTCGTTTGGTTACAAAATTGCATGACCGCGCAATTACCAGTTAAAGTAGTGCAGTGCGAAATTGAAAAAAGACCTCTGGTCCTTTGGCTGCCAAATGGTCCGGGGCTGAAGTGGTTAAATACATGATCAGAGACTGGTGGTGACGGTGAAACAGGTCACTAGCAGTCTGGCACTGTGATGATCAGAGGCGCAGCGGATGTTTCCTTTCCTTCCTCCATTCGGTTCAGTCGGGACACTGCGCCTCTGACACTGTACAGAGGGACACGGGAGCGGCTGCCTGTTGTGTTGAGACTGACTGTTACTGACTGCAGAGAGAGGGAAGAGGGACTCACCAGCGGCCGGGCACCCTAGGCGGCTGCCTAGTCCGCCTAGTGGTAGCACCGGCCCTGCTTACTGATGGGCACTGGTTTTACAGCACTGATGGGCACTGATAGGTGGCATTGGTATGTGGCACTGATTTGCAGCACTAATAGGTGGCACTTATGGGCACTAATAGGTTGAACTGATTGGTAGGCAGTGGCGCTGAAATGCAGCACTGATAATTGCTGGCAGCCTGGCATGATAAAATTAAATCGATAAAGAGTAGAGTATACAAGAGTCCATCTTGATACACCCTGCACTCAGGGCCGTCTTTAATAATGATTGGACCCTGGGCAAACTTCTTTTTTATATGCAAACCCCCCCCACCCCCCAGCTAGACTCAAAACAAGTTTACTGCAGCAGATCAGGTAGCGATTGTGATTGGCTGCTAGAGGTTACAGCACATAATTTCTGCTTGCTGATGATACTTGCAGCTGCCCCTATTGCCCTGCAGAGTGCAGGTAGTGAGGGGTGGGTGCAGAGTGCAGGTGGTGAGGGGTGGGTGCAGAGTGCAGGGAGGGTGTGAGGGGTGGGTGCAGAGTGCAGGGGGGGGTGTGAGGGGTGGATGCAGAGTGCAGGGAGGGTGTGAGGGGTGGGTGCAGAGTGCAGGGAGGGTTTGAGGGGTGGGTGCAGAGTGCAGGGGGGGTGTGAGGGGTGGGTGCAGAGTGCAGGGGGGGTGTGAGGGTGGGTGCAGAGTGCAGGGAGCGTTGTGTGGGGTGGGTGCAGAGTGCAGGGGTGAGGGGCAGTGGGGGGGTGCAGAGTGCAGGGGGTGAGGGGGTGGGTGCAGAGTGCAGGGGGGGGGGTGGGTGCAGAGTGCAGGGGGTGGGGGTGGTGGTGCAGAGTGGTGGGGGGGTGGAGTGGGGTGCAGGGTGAGGGGTGAGGGGTGAGGGGTGGGTGCAGAGTGCAGGGAGGGTGAGAGGGGGTGGGTGCAGAGTGCAGGGGGGGAGTGGGGGGTGCAGAGTGCAGGGAGGGGTGTGAGGGGTGGGTGGGGTGCAGAGTGCAGGGGGTGAGGGGGTGGGTGCAGAGTGCAGGGGGTGAGAGGGGGGTGCAGAGTGCAGGGGGTGGGTGCAGAGTGCAGGGGGTGAGGGGTGGGTGCAGGGTGCAGGGGGTGAGGTGGGTGCAGAGTGCAGGGGTGAGGTGGGTGCAGAGTGCAGGGGGTGCAGGGTGGGTGCAGAGTGCAGGGGTGAGGTGGGTGCAGAGTGCAGGGGGTGAGGGTTGGTGCAGAGTGCAGGGGTGGGGGGTGGGTGCAGAGTGCAGGGGGTGAGGTAGGTGCAGAGTGCAGGGGGTGAGGGGTGGGTGCAGAGTGCAGGGGTGAGGGGTGGGTGCAGAGTGCAGGTGGTGAGAGGTGGGTGCAGAGTGCAGGGGGTGAGGGGTGGGTGCAGAGTGCAGGTGGGGGGGTAGGTGCAGAGTGCAGGGGGTGAGTGGTGGGTGCAGAGTGCAGGGGTGAGGTGGGTGCAGAGTGCAGGTGGTGAGGGGGTGGGTGCAGAGTGCAGGGGGTGAGGGGTGGGTGCAGGGTGAGGTGGGTGCAGAGTGCAGGTGGTGAGGTAGGTGCAGAGTGCAGGTGGTGAGGGGTGGGTGCAGAGTGCAGGGGTGAGGTAGGTGCAGAGTGCAGGGGTGAGGGGTGGGTGCAGAGTGCAGGGGGTGAGGGGTGGGTGCAGAGTGCAGGGGGTGAGGGGTGGGTGCAGAGTGCAGGGGGTGAGGTAGGGGTGCAGAGTGCAGGGGGTGAGGGGTGGGTGCAGAGTGCAGGGGGTGAGGGGTGGGTGCAGAGTGCAGGGGGTGAGGGGGTGCAGAGTGCAGGGTGAGGTGGGTGCAGAGTGCAGGGGGTGAGGGGTGGGAGCAGAGTGCAGGGGGTGAGGGGTGGGTGCAGAGTGCAGTGGGTGAGGTGGGTGCAGAGTGCAGGGGTGAGGGGTGGGTGCAGGTGGGGGGTGAGGGGTGGGTGCAGGGTGTGAGGGGGTGAGGGGTGGGTGCAGAGTGCAGGGGGTGAGGTGGGTGCAGAGTGCAGGGGTGAGGTGGGTGCAGAGTGCAGGGATGCATGGCTCTCCTCCCCTCCAGATTCCAGTACAGAGCTCCAGACTCCACTCTCCCCCCAAGTACAAGGTAAAACTTTCCTCCCTCAACGCCCCCCCCCCCCCCCCGCCATTCCAGTACAGAGTTTTCCTCTGTCCCAAATGCTACTCACAGCATGTTGTCCAGTCCTCCGATGTCCGTGCAGCATGCCAGTTTGAGGCAGCTTCCCCTGTGCAGATTCCCCGCCCCCTTCCTCCTCTGCTCTCATAGAGCGTGTGTGTACCAGAATGATCAGAGCGGCCACCGGGAGAGGAGCGCTGTCACTTGGAAATACAGAAGCAGCGCTTCCGTTTTTCCAAGTGACATTAGCAAGTAGCGAACATGCAACCAGCACCCGAGGTGGCCAAACTCCGGTGGGCAGTGCGGGGCTCAAAAGGTGGGCAGCGCAGGGCCCCCAACAATGACAGGGCCCTGGGCAGCTGCCCCTTTTGCCCTGCGTTAAAGACGGCCCTGGATACAAGGCTGTACCCAAACAAAATGGTCCTTTTTTTCCCACAAATAGAGATAAAAAAAAAAGGAGAGGGATCGCTGTTCCTAATCCCTAGGAACAGACGACCACTCTCTACTCCCGTGACAGAATGGGGATCTGTTTGTCTACATTGACACATCCCCATTCTGCCTCTCTGTAGAGCGATTGCGAGGGGGGGCAGCGGACAGCGGGCATGCACGCGCATCTGCTATAGCTGTTTAAAGGGCCGACGTACAGCTACATCGATTTGCAGGAACGAGCTGACCTGCCGCAGTATAATGACGGCGGCTGGTCGGCAAGTGGTTAATGACCAGGTCATTTTTTACGATACGGCACTGCATCGCTTTAACTGAAAATTTGTGCGGTCGTGCGACGTTGTACCCAAACAAAATTGGCGTCCTTTTTTTCCCCACAAATAGAACTTTCTTTTGGTGGTATTTGATCACCTCTGCAGCTTTTATTTTTTGCACTATAAACAAAAAATAGCGACAATTTTGATTTTTTTTTATAATTTTTTACTTTTTAAAACCAAGAAATCTTGCGAGCTACCCAAAAGCTGTAACACCTCCTATCAGGACAGCTGCTAGCACTGATCACGTCCCATACGACCATGCAAATGCAATATTTATAGAGGAAATGTTGCGCTATCTGGATGTTAGCATGAGTGCCTTGATACAATGACTCTAAATAAAGAATGTGTTGACGTGCAAACAAAGTTTTTTTTTACCATAGAGCTTGTGATCACAGCAGCACAAGCCTTATAATCCACATATGTGTTGAAATGTATTTTTGTGCAAACTCCAAAAAGTTCATACAAAATAAAATCAAATCAAAAACTTCATGTATCAAATATAGTGATCCAAATACATGCAAAAATATATATTTAAAGTGATCCAGTGATCAAAAGTGCTAAGTGTACACACAATAAGTGTCAAAATGTCATATAAATAGTAACATCATTAAATATTGCAGTCCATTCCAAAATGAATCACAGCTTGTACTGGTGATAAAACTTGTGTTCACTTAGGTGCTCCCCCCTTATGTGTTTATGCTCAACTTAGAGCGTGTGACCTAGGGTTGCCACCTGTCCGGGATTCACCCGGACAGTTGGGGTTTGAATCAGGTGTCTGGGTTTCAGGCGGACTGAAACCCGGACACATTATTGAGACCGGGCTGTGGCTCCCCAAGTAACCAAGAAAATCACACACAAATCTGTTGCTGTCTGGGAGATGTAGGCAGCTGTCTGGGGGCAGGTTTGGCATCACTGGGAGGCAGTATTGCTCTCCTTGGTGGTACCCAAAGGTGTCCCAGGCTGCTAAAGTGTTCGGGTTTGGCTTGAAGAAAAGGTGGCAACCCTAGTGTGACCTCACAATTAAGTTCAGTCAGAACACGCTTGTGAACCACCCCTGGGTTCAGTGTCAGTAATGGAGTCCTGGGCTGCTCAGTCCCGCTACTTCCACACTCATGCGAAACATAAAGGGACTTGGTAGTATGATACCGTTTTATAAAATTATTTTATTAATAAACCATAACCCCACTGACAGGGTACTCACATGCTTCGATGCACCAACCTATAGAAAGCCAAACAAAATGCCAAAAAAGCTGAATCAAAGTGCATCTATCCTTTCTGAGACAGATCAGCTGTCTCCTACTCCGTCCTGTCCCCTCCCCAACACGTGCCGATATAGGGATGAATCGTATCTTCCTCAGGGGGATTTTTAACTTTTTGCTATAACAAATATCCAAAAAAATAAATAATAATTTCTTCATCAGTTTAGGCCAATATGTATTCTTTTACATATTTTTTGTTAAAAAAAATCCCAGTATGCGTATATTGATTGGTTTGTGCAAAAGTTATAGCATCTACAAAATAGGGGATATACATATGGCATTTCTATTATAATTTTTTTTTTTACTAGTAATGCCGGTGATTAGCGAGTTTTAGCGGGACTGCGACATTGTGGCAGGCAGATCGGACACGTTTGACACTTTTTTGGGACCAGTGACATTTATACAGCAATCAGTACTATAAAAATGATTACTGTATAAATGACACTGGCAGAGAATGGGGTTAACACTAGGGGGCGTTCAAGGGGTTAAGTGTTCCCTAGGGAGGTGTTTCCAACTGTGGGGGGAGTGGACTGACTGTAAGTACAGAGAGATCGCTGTTCCCGATCAATAGAAACAGACAATCACACTGTACTCTCCTGTCAGAATGGGGATCTGTTTGTTTACATTGGCAGATCCCCGTTCTGGCTCTCTGTGGAGCGATTGCGGGCAGCTGATGGACATCGCGGCCGCCGGCCACTCGAAACAGCTCCCCCGCCGTGCAGCGGGTGTGCCTTTGGCGGTGTGTGCGTGCCTGCTATAGCTGTTAAAGGGACCGCGTTACCAGTACAGCGATTTGCGGGAACGAGCCGACCTGCCAAAGTATAATGATAGCAGCTGGTCAGCAAGTGGTTAAAGCAGAACTTAACTGTATCTGAGCAGCACAAACTTAAAACACTATTTTCATTTTTGATTGTGCTGTGGTCGGACATTGTGGCCCGCATGTCTTGGAGGGGGCACGGTCAATTGACAATCTGAATAAGACCTGTATAAAAGTCAACAAGGAGGTGGGTAGGTTTTTTGCCCATAATGGTGGGGTGGTGGTCCGGAATTTGGAGTTAGAGGTTGACACCTGGAGGTACTTGAAAGGGGATAGAATACATCTCATCCCAGTCAGGATTGATCTCTGGGCATTGGGATTGGAAGATGGTTACTGGTGTGGCTGCGGGCACAAGTGTAAGGTTTTACACTTGTGCCGCGGTGGCGGTTGGGTCCTTGACGATAGATATAAAAATATGAGGCATTGAGAAAACGGTGGGACCCATCTCAGGTATGGAGTCCTCCCGGTTGGTCTGGTATCAGTCTAGACTAGCGGGTAATAAGTTGTCGGGGGTCTGTGGTCAGTTAGTGAGTCCTTGAGGCGAATTGGCGGCTGGGGACAGATGCTAACTAAAAGGTATCACAGACTAAAAAGTTGAAGATGGGGTCATCAGGGATCGGCAACCAAGCAGTTGGATTGGATCTGGAACATTTTAAATAATGGTTAGAGTTATTTGGTTTTGTTAATAAAAGGCCGAACAGGCCATTTACATCCAGTAGGTGTCAGTGTCATTATTCAATAGAAATGATAAGGCTGCATACATGTGTGGTTTGCGGTAGTAAGTTATCTGACTGCCCTAGTCATGTTACTGTATGTGTGAGGAGAAATATGAAAGGTCTATGAAATTAACAATTTTTTTGCAGGTAAAAAAATGTGAATTTATTATTTTTTGTTGTAAAGCATTGGTGCCATGCTAGTCTCATGCAGATCAGTCATTGTATTAGCAAGCCAATACGTTCTGACAGGAAGACTCAATGAACTACCACAGCGCCCCAAAGGCTGCTGGACCTTGTACAATGTTACACCAGTGGTAGCTGGTGTTTTCTTTTTCCATGACCCTCCCCCCGGTTAAACAGCCAGCCGGATCATGGACGGTCAGTCAGTAGGTCAGCTTCTCTCCGGCTGCTTTTTCGCTTCCCCTGCATCTCCTCCCTCCTCTTCCTGACAGCCAATCTGATCGGATCTACTTTTGGCAATTGGGTGACGGGCCTGCTTCCTGATTGGCCGGGAGGAGAATCAGTGTTACAATAGCGAATATTTATTTGCTATTGTCATACAACTGGGTGGGCTTCAGGTGCAGTGCTCTGTGCCATGAGCCCACCCTTTTTTGAAGCCTATTAAAGTCTCTGGCTCTAATCACTTGCTTAACCCCCCCCCCCCCCCCCCCCCCCCCGCTCCCCCCCCCCCCCCCCCCCCCCCATTGGAATCCATGTGTCTGACTTCCTGCATGTAGATCAGGGGGCCGGATGCATTGATAGGGGGACAGCGCCCGTGCGCCCCTAATGGACGGGCCGCCACTGTGTTACACCCTGAATATGCATGTAATATGCAATATGTTATGAAAGGTGAACTTATCCTTTAAACCCAAAAGCAAACATTTATTTTACTGCAGCTTACCAATTCTTAGATGTGATGGCAGTATTAGTTTTCTTTTTTAGGCTTTCTTTCATCAATTTTCACCTGGTGATCCATCCAGCAAGTCTGTTTTTTAAAAGCACAAGCTCCCCAGCAGAATTTATCAGTTTACATGGATGAGACAACCTTTATCCCAAAAGGAAAAAAACGATTTTCTGTAACTGATTATCAAGTGTGAGCTGGAGTTTGGCTTCAATTTGTTAGTGTATCTAAATCTACTAAAACATTTAACACTATCGCCCCCCCCCCCCCCGACAGACAATGTTCATACCTCCCAACATTTTGAGATGGGAATGAGGGACACCCACTAGAAAACATATGTAGGCATAGGACACGCCTCCTGCCACACCCCTTTCAGACAGAACCCTTTTGCTAGCGTAAGACCAGAGCACTTTTTGCTTTTCGACACTGCGTCACTTTAACTGACAATTGTGCGGTCATGCAACATGGCTCCCAAACAAAATTGATGTCCCTTTTTCCCCACAAATAGAGATTTCTTTTGGTGGTATTTGATCACCCCTGCGGTTTTTTTTTTTTTGCGCTATAAACAAAAAAAGAGCGACAATTTTGAAAAAAAATCATTATTTTTACATTTTGCTATAATAAATATCCCCAAAAAATATATAAAACATTTTTTTTTTTTCCTCAGTTAAGGCCGATACGTATTCTTCTACATATTTTTGGCAAAAAAAAATCGAAATAAGCGATTATTGATTGGTCTGCGCAAAAGTTATAGCTTTTACAAAATAGGGGATAGTTTTATGGCATTTTTATTAATATTTTTTTTTTACTAGTAATGGCGGCGGTCAGTGATTTTTATTGTGACTGCGACATTATGGCGGACACATCGGACATTTTTGACACATCTTTGGGACCATTGTCATTTATACAGCAATCAGTTCTATACAAATGCACTGATTCCTATATAAATGACACTGGCAGTGAAGGGGTTAACCAGGGGGTGGCAGTGTAGGGGTTAAGTGTAGTGCAGGGGTGTGTTACTGATCACTGATCTCTGCTCCAATCACAGGGAGCAGAGATCAGTGTCACTTGTTGCTAGGCAGAACGGAGAGATGCTGTTTACATCGGCATCTCCCCATTCTTCCTCCCCGTGAGACAATCGCGGGTATCCCCACGGCGATCGAGTCCGCGGGAACCGCGTTCGGACACATGGGGGTCCTGACCGGTGGCGCTCATGCGATGGCATGGCGGAAAATTCAAAGGTACGTACCTGTACGCCTTTATGCCTGTCCGTGCCATTCTGCCGACGTACATCGCCGCGCGCGGGTCAGGAAGCGGTTAAAGGAGAATTAACCCCAAAAAAAGGTTAATTAAATCCACAAGGGCTTTTTTTTACCACTACTATTCCTTTATATTGGCTTTTCAAAATTTACAAATGCAGCAATTTAGAATTTGGATCAAAGGTTTAGCACTGGGAAACACTTTTTGAAAGATAAAAAGTGGATTTTATATCCAACTATATAGATCAGACCAAAATGAGGGACAAATGAGGGGGAAAGAGGGACAGAGGGACATTGCTCCAAATCAGGGACAGTCCTTCAAAATTAGGGACAGTTGGGAGCTATGAATGTTGATGTCTGCTGTGCCTCCTGTGCTCATTTATCCAGAGTTGCATCTCACTAATAAAGGAGGTTTGTTACTGGCCAGATCACTAGGTAAAAACAGAGGGGAAAAAGCCAAAGCAAATAAAACGGATACAGCCACTGCATCTAATGATTGGTAAGCTGCAATATAATACATTTTTGGTTTTGGGTTTATACCGCTGTAAAAAAGATCTTATACTACCACTACATCATAGAAATAATACTATCATCATCAAGTACAGTTACCTAAATACAATATGCATATGCAACAATTTTACATTTTTTTATTGCAAAATAATATAATTATTATAACATTACATCATTCATGAGAAGCCTTTAATCTTAATTATACCGGACTGCCTGTCACCTATTTCCCACTGACACAACAGAGCCAATTAAGGTATTATAATAAAAGGATATAATTAATTCCCAACCCTCCAGAACAACCCAAGAGACACATCAGCTTCCATCTTCCACTCCACCAAAAAAATCTGAACAATCCTATGAAAACTGAGAATTCTGAGCCCACACCATGACATCACAGCTGCAGGTAAAGCGTATGTAAGCATCCCTGCAGTCTTTTCCTGCTGCACATTTCTGTAAGCAAGAGCCTGAGGACAGGTAAAATGGGAGTTTGGTACTTACCGTAAAACCTGTTTCTTGGACCGAGGATCATAAGTATTTCAAAGACTACTGGGTTATACAGGAGCAATTGGACACTGCAAACAAAAAAAGCCAATAAAGTATAACTAAAGGCAAATCTTTTTTTTAGTTTTGGATAGAATGGACAGGGATTAGAACACCTGTCAAGTTTATAGGATGATTCACCCTCTCTATTTGTCAAGTTTACCATTATCATTGAAAGTGAAAATGAAAGAAAATTACAAATATTGGGTGGTCCCTAGAACCGTAATCGATGGGAAATCTTCCGATGGGTTACTAGTTCTAGTTACCACCAAGGATGCCCTCACTCGATGGATTTAGTCTTACATCCTGTTTTGACTATGGGACAGGTAGTGAAGGGAAAACTCCCCCATTGGACACAAATGGTGAAAAAACTGACAAGGGTTATATAACGCCTACTCAATCCAAAATTTAAAAAGAAAGTACTGTAACCTCTCTAAGAATGCCCACAGTACTTTTACTGTGGGCAGGCGGCACAGGCAGGTTCAGCAACATATATATATACACATTGCTTCACATATGCACACTGGCATGTCCCCTGGGGCGCGCAGCGTGCCACTCCCATTACCGCTGTTTCCACCATTGAGAGTGACTAGGGGATCTAATGGTTGCTACGTGATCACATGATCACAATGTATACACGACTGTTATGAATTTTTTAATTCATAACAGCTATGCTTTCTGTAGTGATGCTGTGATTGACCCACAGCTATCACATGGTACCTGGGCCAATAACAGCACCCTGTACCATGTGGTTATCTGTAGCCAATCACAGCATGTCAATAGAAAGCAAGCTGTAATGAATGGAAACACATTCAAACAATTCTGTTACCTGTTCTGTAATCTGTGTTCATCACTGTAAGAGCAATCACAGTGTAAAAAAAAAAATCCCATAAGAGAAACTGTAGAGGGGAGGGGGGATAAAGAGGCGCTAGGGGGGCAAAGGGGTTCAGTAATGGGGTCAGGGATCCCAAGGGTCAGCCGGGAATGGTTTTTATAACTGGCGTTGATGATAAGCGCAATAGAGGCGCTAGGGGGCAAAGGGGTTCAGTAATGGGGTCAGGGATCCCAAGGGTCAGCCGGGAATGGTTTTTATAACTGGTGTTGATGGTAAGCGCAATGAAGTTGCTTGGTAGCAACAGTGTGGTTTTAAAATATCAAGGGAGTTAATGGTCCACCCATGGTTGCCATGTCAGTATATTTAACGATCCTATTACATATTGCGGCTTCAAGCTTAGCATGAACTATTGCTTGAGTCACTCTGTTCTTGGTCCTGACCAAGTTAAGCAGGGGGGGTTTTCTATTCTTCGTCTTTGGTTTGTTTGGCCACCATAGTTATTTGCTGTAGTACGGTAGTTTGAATTGAGACTTCATAATGTCTGGTGACTGGTGATTTAGCAATGCTATGAGTGGATCAGGGTTGATCGATTTGGAGAAAAGGATTGAAAGGACCTGGAAGATTTTAGTCTAAAGTTGGCTTACCATGGGGCAAGACCACCATGTATGAAAGTGGATGCCTATTTCCCTACAGCCTTGGAAGCAAAGTGGTGAGTAGGAGGGAAAATATTTGGACACTGGCTGAGACGAGGTACCCTAAAGTTTGCCTCTAGGGCAATCACATTTTGCATTGAGGATTTAGTATTAGCCCAGATTGTGTTCCCAATTTCATGCAACAAAGTGGTCCTAAGGTCCGTTTCCCATTTATGTGTATAATCCAGAAAAGAGCAATCCCGTTTTTCTAAGAACTGTAGTTTGGAGATTAGCCTGAAAGCGAGAGGGTCCCATTTGCAGATACGCTCATACTGGGTCATGGCTCTATTTAAAGTTTTTAATCATTTGTCTTTTGTTTCGAGCCGATGCAAAGAACATCGGCTCGATTGGCGTGCGCACGCCCCCTGTAGCTCTTAAAGCGGCCGTCGTACACCTACGACGATTTGCGCAGCCGTGGCAACCTGCCGCAGTATAATGACAGGGGCTGGACGGCAAGCAGTTAATGTGTATTTCTAGGCAAAGCCTTTTTTTCATTTTGGATACAGTGGGGAAAAGGTCCTCTCCCCATTGGGTCCTTGTGACCATTGCCACCATGTAAGAAAGTAAGGAGAAATGAAAAATGTTGGTGGTGTTCCCCAGAACAAGGGGCAAGGGGAAATCTACATAAGGGGACACCAGTTCAAGGCACAACTGTTTAAAAAGGGAAATCCTCTTAATGAGACATTTTCTCTGACTAATGCCCCGTACACACGGTCGGACATTCCGACCACAAAATCCGTTGGATTTTTTCCGACAAATTTTGTCCGAAAATTGTGTTGCATACACACGGCCGGACAAAGTTGTCGGAAAATCCGATCGTTTCGAACGAGGTGACGTACAAAACGTATGACGGGATTACGTAGAGGCCATTAGCCAATAGCTTTCGTCCCCAAATTTATTCTGAGCATGCGTGGCACATTGTGCATCGGAATTCTATACACACGATCGGAAAAAGTCTGATCGGATTTTGTTGTCGTAAAATTTAAGGTCCTGCTTTCAAATTTTTAGACGGAAAAAGTCCGCTAGAGCCCAGACACGATCGTATTTTCCGACAACATAATCCGATCTGACTTTTCCCGTCGGAATTTCCGACCGTGTGTACGGGGCATTATTGTTTCATCTCTAGGAAGGAAGTAAAGGGTAATTTTCCCAATGGTTTACAGACACCCAAAAAACAAACACAGGTATAGGAAGGTTTTGCCAAAACAAACACTTTAACACTTTGTAGGTTTGCACTTTTACACCTACATTTTACACATACTGGGGTTAGAAATAGTTTTTATACAAAGACATTTTTATGTAATAAATTATTTTATTTTACTCTCAAAAATGTACCTTCTATTGCTCTCAGCTTCCTCCAAATTTCCATTTTTTTTTTTAATGCTGCTGTAATCTGACTTTCTGTTAGAGAATGGCTATGTTTGTTCTTTCTTTTGCTCACTTTTGAGATAGACTATTGATTATGGGATTTGTAGTGTCCATACAACAATGCACATGACTCAACTAATGTGCACTGCTTATTCCAAAACAAATGAAAGCCAGGGAGAAGAGGAAACGTTCAGGAGCTCATAGTGGATGTTACAAGGAGAAAATAAACACAGTACCGTATTTATCGGCGTATAACAAGCACTTTTTTCCCCTTAAAATCAGGGGTGCGTGTTATACGCCGATCCCTCGCCGTTGTGTGACTCTGGGCGGCTTTCAGCCGCCTTTGGCCCTTCTCAGTGGCTTTCGATAGCCGCCTTCGGCCTTTCTCGGCAGCTTTCGGCCGCCTTCGGCCCTTCTCGGCAACTTTCGGCCCTTCTCAGCCGCCTTCGGCCTTTCTCTGCAACTTTCGGCCTCTTTCGGCCGTTCTCAGCGGCCGAAGGTGACCAAGAAAGGCCGAAGGCGGCCGAGAATGGCCCGAAGGCGGCGAGAACGGCCAATGGCGCCAATTTTCAAACTGCAGTGACACTGATATGTCACTGCAGTTTAACTGCAGCCTGGGCAAGGCTGCAAATGTCACTGTAGAGGCTGCAGATGGACGCTTCAAGACTGCAGTGACACTGACAAGTCACTGCAGTTTAATTGCAGCCTGGGTAAGGCTGCAAATGACACTGAGGAGGCTGCAGATGGACGCTGCAAATGACACTAAGAAGGCTGCAAATAACACTGAGAAGGCTGCAAGGCTGCAAATGACACTGACAAGCATGCAGATGGACGCTGTGCAAGGCTGCATTGATGGGCATTTAAATGTAAGTTTTTTTTCTTTAAAACGTTTTTTTCCTTAAAATTTCCTCCTAAACGTGTTATATGCCGGCGCGTGTTATACGCCGATAAATACGGTAATTAACTTTATAATAAAAAATACAGTAGATTACAGGACCATACAGTAGTGGATATGTATAGGTTATTTTTAAAGAATTCAGTTCCATGCACACTGGGTTAAAAAAAAAATTGGCAGGAAAAATGCTCATATAGAGAGTTTTTGTACAAGAGTTTAGGAGACCTTAGGAGTGTTTAGTGTTTTTTTCTGCCAGTAAGATCCAATCAAAAACACAAACCAGAAGGGTATTTTTCCTGCCTCTACATGCTAAGCTTAAAATATGCCTCTAAATGTCCTAATGTGTATGAACACATAGGATAACATTGAGCTGCTTCTACAGGCAAAACACAAAACTCCTGAAGAAGCAATATTCTTTAAGCCAATGTGTATGGACCCTAAGGATATCATTAAGTTCACACTTTAGATATCATAAATTACATGTTTAGTGTTATGAATAACACTCCAAAACCTCAAATTATCAGAACAGTGTAAAGTATGTGTATTGAAGTGCAAAGCAGATACTTTCTTTGATTTTATGCCAACCCACAGGTGGAGTGATAATTATGTAAGCAAATAAGTAAGTAAACGCAGTTCACATTCTCTGCAGTTCACTGTCTGCCGACAGGTGTCCCTTTTTCTCTACCTAAAACATTTCTGATTATCATGTTCAACCTGTATGAGGATCACAGCGTATACATGTTTATAGATATCTAGTCTAATTCACTAATGTTAAACAAAGACCAGTGAGGATTCGTAGAGTGCAACAACCCATGACCCAGTCAATTGGATTTTAGATTATGGTTGTCAGGTGACTTATATGATTTTTCAATGGTTACTATTAGGTTTTGTATATTAGCATTGTGGTGTATTGTGCAGAGGCATCTGTCTGATGCATCATTCCTAGTTATGTACACTGCACTGTTACCCATAGCTCCCAACTGTCCCTGATTTCGAGGGACTGTCCCTGATTTGGAGCAATGTCCCTCTGTCCCTCATTCCACCTCATTTGTCCCTCATTTTGGTCTGATC
Organism: Lithobates sylvaticus; assembly: GCA_028564925.1. Taxonomy (NCBI): domain Eukaryota; kingdom Metazoa; phylum Chordata; class Amphibia; order Anura; family Ranidae; genus Lithobates; species Lithobates sylvaticus. The sequence goes on from CM053031.1 coordinate 77,259,968, forward strand.
TATATGGATGTATATAAAATGCACGTTTTATCTATCAAAAAGTGTTTTGCAGCACTAAACCTTTCATCTTTTTTTAAATTGCTGCATTTGTAATTTCCAAAAGTCAATATAAAGGAATAGTAGTGGTAAAAAAAAAAAAAAAAGCACTTGTGGGTTTAACCAATCTTGTTTTTTGTAAAATTCTCCTTTAAGGGGGCGTGGCAGGGGGTGTGTCAGAAATAAAAAGCCCAGTAGTGATTAAAAATCATCAAAAGAAGGGTCTGTTAATGAAAAAAAAAATTCATATAGGTACAGCGTCGCATGACCGCACAATTGTTATTCAAAGTGTGACAGCTCTGAAAGCTGAAAATTGGCCTGGGCAGGAAGGAGGTAAAAGTGCCCTGTAGGCAAGTGGTTAAGCAAGCCATAGATTGTGCAATTTTCTTTCCTTCAACCATGGGTTAAAGGAAAGAAAAGCACTTGATTCCCCGATCAACACAGTTAGTATTAATAGGGGAATCCCTCCCGCTGCGCTATTGTATTCTGACAGCACAAAGTTTCCTTCAGAATATAGCTGCCAGCAGTGATCATTGGGGAAAAAAACCCGACAGGCTAGTTGTACTGAAGTTAATCATAAAGGCCCGTACACAAGATCGGACTTTTTGACAACAAACATGCAAATTATCTGTTTTGGAGCAACATCCGACCGTGTGTGCGCTCCATCGGACAAACTTTTTCATTTTTCATTGAACTTTTGTTGGCTGTGCGAACGGACAAACTTTCTGGCAACAAAAGTCCGATGGAGCAAATTCCGATCGTGTGTACACAAAACCATCAGACTTTTGTACAAAATACAAACACGCATGCTCAGAAACAATGCAAAAGATCAGACAAGAATACAGAAGTTGACCAAAGGTGGCGCTGGAGTAATTGAACGTCCTCTTTTGTAGTGTCGTCAGTACGTTGCAACGTCACTACGTTCGTGTTTGTTGCCTAAAAATTCAGATCGTGTGTATGCAATACAAACTTTGCGGCAGAACACAATAGTGCTGTGGGAGAGATTCCCCATCAACACTGACTTTGTTGATGGTGTAATCAAGCAATTTTCTTTCCTTGCACTACGGGTTTGGTATAAGGAAAACTGCACAATGTATGGCCTACTTTAGAGACAGAAAAGCTTTCTTTTAAGCTAGCCATAGATGGTTGGAAATTTGGTTGGTTCAGCAGCTGAATTTCGATCCTTCCATGGGCAGGCTGGTTGTACTAAAGACAAACCATTGATTTTTTAGTACGTTTCCTGCCAGCGGCTATAGCCGACAGCAGTGATCATTGTATTCTGACACCGGGGAAGCCTCCTTCTGTGAGAATACAATAGCGCAGCGGGACAGATTTCCCCATAACTGACTGTGTTGATGGGGAAATTAAGCAATTTGAAGGTTGAAGGAAAGGTAATTGCATAATCTATGGCCAGCCTTAAGCCCCATACACACGCGCGGATTATCCGAGGACCAGGTCCGTCAGACCATGTCCGTCATACTTTGTCTGATGTTGGTTTTGCGTACACACGGTCGGACAAAGTTGTCGGAAAATCCGATCATTCTGAACGTGGTGACGTTTGTTGCCTACGACGGGACTACGTAGAGGCTAGTAGCCAATAGCTTTGGTCTTGTAATGTGATCTGAGCATGCGTAGCACTTTGTCCGGTCGGAATTCGCTACACACGATCGGATTTGGTGTGATCGGACTTTGTTGTCAAAAAATCTATCCAGCAGGAGATAGGACTTTGTCCGTCAGACAATCTGATGGAAACTGTCCGATGGTGCCTACACACGGTCTGATTTTCCGACAACATTGTAGGATAGGACAGAATCCATCGGAAAATCCTACCGTGTGTATGGGGCTTTAGATGTTGAGGAAAACTCCAACTCCCTAGAAGGGGACTTCCCTACATGATAGCTGCTGTCTCCTCTCCTGGTCATATTGGGGGGGGGCTATGTGTGGTACAACATGTGTTATTTATCTTACATTAACAACAAAATGACCACCAAATCTTGCTGAAATGCTGTGTCTATATGATGTAGTGCTTCCACAAAATGGCCACTGGGAACCCACTACAGAGAATAAGTCAAACCTCTGCAGGGTTCCCTCTAGAGCAGGGGGTCTCCAAACGGCGGCCCGAGCGCCAGATATGGCCCTTTGCTAGCCTTTATGCGGCCCTTGGGGCACAACACCTTCCACTGATATGAGGCACTATTCCTCTCACTGACACCAACAATGGGGCACTATATCTTCCACTGATACTAATGATGGAATACTATTCCTCCTACTAATAGGGGGAATACTCCTCCTATTGACCACCAACCCTGACACCATATTTATTCTCACTGATGCTGGGCCCCGAGACATTTTATGCCCCTGCTGGCCACAATCTGGCCCTCCTAAAGGCTGAAATACAATAAAGTGGCCCTTTGTTTGAAAAGTTTGGAGACCCCTGCTCTAGAGCACAGCAGTAATCGTGTGACCATTTGGTTCTCTGTGCTCTGAGCGTACGCCGGGACACAATCCCACCCAGTGTTACTCAGCAATGAACCCTGGAAAGGCAGACTGCAGCAAAAGCTCTGCACCTGACCCAACTGAGCTTACACCATGCTACAGGCTGACAAAAAGCATGCTGATAGGAAGAGAATGCAAAGAGATGAGCTCAACCATGTGCTACTTCTTCATTCACTATCAAGCAATAGCCTGAAGTGGGTTTAGGATGCCCCCGGGCTCAGAGAAAGTGGGTTAAATGATACTTGACATCAGACTGAGGACATTTAGCAGTATTTTTTTTTTTTAAAAGGCTGCGGGGGAATGTTTTTAACTGAAGATAAATATTGCAGCAAAAGCTGGTCTTTTTATTTTATGTTTTATTGTGCTATTCAATTTTATCTAGTTTACAAGAAATCTGCCAATCTGTGGGTGGTCTAATGCAGGCTTAGTAAAGGATTGAAGAATTTTCACTCAATAAGTGAAGATTCGCTTAAAGTGTTACTAAACCCAGGACCCTGCATTCACTATATCTGGTCTCCCACAGTACACAGAATATGGAAATGTAATAGTTTTAGTAAAAATAAACTGCTAAATACCTTTTCTCATCAGCAGTTAGAGCAGTCTTGTGACTTCTTTTATCGTCTAGTTAAAGCTTGTAGGAGGAGTATTCATTCTGCTCTCACTGTCCTATAAGGCTGCAGGAACCCTGACCTTCTATATGGACAGTGCTGATTGGCCCTGTGCTGATCACATGCACTCTCCCAAGAAAAAAAAACTCTAGCAATACACAACAAACTGAGCATGAACAGCTTGTCCCCTTCCCTCTATGATATCTGGAGATAGGTTGGAGACACTGGAAGAAGGTGAAGAGCAGAGAAGATGGGACCAAACAGCCTTTTTACACAATGCAGAGGATTAACTGCTTAGGTTCCACAGTGAGTATAACAAGCATGCTTTACTGCATATACAGACTTATTTTACTGTTGTGAGTTTAGTGACACTTTAAATTATATAATTATGTGAAAAAGAAAATCCACGTTTATTTATTTAATCTGCATGGGTACTCAAAGTGAACACAGCTACAATATACCATATATCATAAGTTTACATACCCTGGCAGCATTTATGATTTCTTGGCCATTTTTCAGAGAATATGAATGATAACACAAAAACTTTTCTTCACTCATGGTTAGTGTTAGGCTGAAGCCATTTATTATCAATCAACTGTGTTTACTCTTTTTAAATCATAATGGTAATAGAAACTACCCAAATGACCCTGATCAAAAGTTTCCATACCCCAGTTCTTAATACCGTGTATTGCCCCCTTTAACATCAATGACAGGTTGAAGTCTTTAGTGGTATTTGTGGATGAGGCTCTTTGTCTTCTCAGATGGTAAAGCTGCCCATTCCTCTTGGCAAAAAGCCTCCAGTTCCTGTAAATTATTGGGTTCTTGCATGAACTGAACGTTTGAGATCTCCCCAGAGTGGCTCAATGATATTGAGGTCAGGAGACTGAGATGGCCACTCCAGAACCTTCACTTTATTCTGCTGTAACCAATGACTTGGCCTTGTGTTTTGGATCATTGTCATGTTGGAATGTCCAAGTACGTCCCATGCGCAGCTTCCTGGCTGATGTTCCTCCAGTATTTTTTGATAAAATACTGCATTCAGCTTGCCATCAATTATGACCCAATTTCCTGTGCCTTCGTAGCTCACACATCCGAAAAACATCAGCGATCCACCTCGGTACCTTTCATCATAGGCCTTGTTGACTCCTCTCCAAATGTAGCTTTTATGGTTGTGGCCAAAAAGCAAAATTTTGGTGTCCTCACTCCAATTTGGGATACTTTGTGGCATTTGCGTAGTAATGGCTTTTTTCTGGTGACTCGCCCATGCAACCCATCTTTCTTCAAGTGCCTCCTTATTGTGCATCTTGAAAAAGCCACACCGCATGTTTTCAGAGAGTCCTGTATTTCACCTGAAGTTATTTGTGGGTTTTTCTTTGCATCCCGAACAATTTTCCTGGCAGTTATGGCTGAAATTTTAGTTGGTTTCAACAGAACCCCTCATTTTCCACTTCTTGATTAGAGTTTGAATACTGCTGATTGGCATTCTCAATTCCTTGGATATCTTTTTATATCCCTTTCCTGTTTTATACAGTTCAACTACCTTTTCCTGTAGATCCTTTGACAATTCTTTTGCTTTCCCTATGACTCAGAATCCAGAAATGTCAGTGCAGTACTGGATGAAAGATGCAAAGGTCTGTCAGGAGTCAAGAAACTCATTGACCTTTTATACACACACTAATTACAAGCAAACAGATCACAGGTGAGGACCTTTAACTGCTTCCCGACCGCCGCCTGTACATATACGTCAGCAGAATGGCACGGCTAGGCAAAGCACGTATATATACGTCCCCTTTAATTGCCTAGCCGTGGGGTCGCGCGCGACCCGATCGGGAGCTCCGTGACCACGGCCGCGGGACCAGCGGACCCGATCGCCACTGGTGTCCCGCGATCGGGTCGCAGAGCTGAAGAACGGGGAGAGGTCTGTGTAAACAAGCCTCTCCCCCCGCGCTTCCTACACTGCCTGTCATTGATCTGTTCCCTGTCATTGGGAAAGCCGATCAATGACATCAGACGTACAGCCACGCCCCCCTACTGTAAAAAAAACTGTAAATTTTTTTCAAAATTGTCGCTCTATTTTTGTTTATGGCGCAAAAAATAAAAACCGCAGGGGCGATCAAATACCACCAAAAGAAAGCTCTATTTGTGGTAAAAAAGGATGCCAATTTTGTTTGGGAGCCACGTCGCACGACCCGCGCAATTGTCAGTTAAATCGCCGAAGTGCCGAATCGAAAAAAGGGGCCTGGTCCTTTGGCTGCAAATTGGTCCGGGGCTGAAGTGGTTAATAGCCATTCAAATCCCTTTGTGTCAACTTGTGTGCATGGTATCAGGCCAAAATCACCCGGGTATGTAAACTTTTGATCAGGGTCATTTGGGTAGTTTCTGTTGCCATTATGATTTAAAAAGAGTAAACACAGTTGATTGATAATAAATGGCTTTAGCCAAACCCTAACCATGAGTGAAAGAAATGTTTTTTGTGTTATCGTTCATATTCTCTGAAAAATGGCCAAGAAATCATAAATTCTGCAAGGGTATGTAAAGTTATGAGCAAAATTGTATAAAATGAAGATTCGCAACTCTTTTAGTAAATACGCCTTTATAGGTTCTGGAGAAAATGTTCAGTTATTGAACCAGCCTAGTCTGAGCAATCAGCTATATTACATATGCAGAGGGACGCTGACTTGTGTGTTTGCCTACTTCTAGGAGATAGGTCAGGATTAAATATGGTAGTGAAAGTGGAATGTTCACTAAAAGCCGCAGTCACATACATAGCAATCATATCATTGTACAGTTACAGAGGATCACGTGCCTGGCAAGCTGATGTAGATATATATAGATATGAACATGTTTATGACCTTTCGGTTTTCTTTGTAGTCCTTGACTGAAGGTGGATTACATGTCATTTGTTGTCTCATTATACACCGATAAAGGGAGGTTTGATGGTAAGAATCACAAAAATGCAGGTTGGGTGAACTTAAAGCGGAGCTTCACCCTAAAGTGGAACTTCCACTCATCGGATTCCTCCCCCCTCTGGTGCCACAATTGGCACCTTTCAGGGGGGAGGGGGGTGCAGATACCATTATAATACAGGTATCTGCACCCACTTCCGGGCATAGCTAGCTGCAGAATATCCGCAGATGACCACCCCCCCCCCCCCCCCATTGTGTTCTGGGAAACACACAGTTCCCAGAACAGAACGGAGACCAGTGAAGATGCGCATGTGCAGTAGGGAACCGGGCAGCGAAGCCGCAACGCTTCACTTCCTGATTCCCTGACCGAGGATGGTGGCGGGGGCAGCCGAGAGACGAGCGATTGTTCGTCTTCTGCAGCTGACATCGCAGGCACCCTGGGACAGGTAAGTGTCCATTTATTAAAAGTCAGCAGCTGCAGTATTTGTAGCTGCTGGGTTTTAATATTTTTTTTTAAGGTGGAGCTCTGCTTTAACATGGCCCCTTGGCACTATTGTGTTTACCCTCCAATATTATACAGTGCTATGACAAAGACTTTTGGTATTTGATTTCTAATAACCTAAGTGTGCAAATATTTAAAGAGATACTCTGAACAAAAGAAGAAACAATCTTTTTCTGTCCATGTAGAGGAAAGGGGAGGGATTGGGTTTCCAAATTAAATATCATGAAGCTGCGCATTTGGCAAGGGTGACTGATTGGTGTGTGCATCAAAATAAGAAGCCTTGGTTCCACATGGAGCAGGCGACGATTGCTATGCCTTTGGAAGGTCTCCCATGGCTTACAGACGTGGATATCCCACGAACGGTGAAGGTGCATCCAACTGGGAGCCACAGTACGGATTCCGAAAAAGATTTTTGAAACTACCACTATTTCGCCATATCCAAGCCCCTTAACTCCAATTCTGGGTACACCGGCTTTCCACCTGGGCCTAAAAGACCCTTACTTTGTAGCGCTGCTACAGCATGGCTTTAGTAGGCTTTTACATTTTTCATTAGGTAATCGGCTGAAGACAAGCAGAGAGGTGGAGCGCAGCTTCATAGACCTGGATTTTCTTTGATGGCACAGCTTAGTACGTTCCTCCAATCGTTGCCAACTGTAGTATTCTGTGTTTGAACAACTATGCTTAAGGGGAGAACCATTGAGACACTCGCTGTCACATTTCTATGCTTCGTTGATTAGGCTGGAAGCACCACAAGAACTTGCTTTCCTACAATCATGGGGAAGGGACCTGAGGGTTACATTTTCTCAGACTCAGAAGGACAGGATCTTACTGTTCGCACAATGGCGAGTAGGTATCAAGAGGGAGGGTATACAATCCTTACTAGATGGTACAGAACACCGGTTGTACTGCATCGGATGTTCCCACAGGTTTCAAATGTTTGTTGGCGATGTCTTGAGTCTGAGGGCACCTTGTTACATATATTTTGGAAATGTCCAAAGCTGAAAGAGTTTTGGATAATGGTTGCTGAGTTGGTTAAAACAATTACAGGTGTATCCCTTGGGAAAAACCCTGCAGTTTTCTTACTATATGATATCCCTCTATCTATTAAAAAATACAAAAACACACTTCTAAAACATCTCCTTGTGGCAGCGAGGGCGTGCATACCGGCATTGTGGAAGAGTACCACCCCTCCAACTAGATCATACTGGTAGAGTACTGGCAGGTTAACAGAAATCCAACAAATAGAAAACCTTACTATGATGCTGAAAGAGCAAGAGGAGAGACTGGACTCCTTATTTTAGCTATAAGGAACAGATAGAACAGATCTCTCTTGCCTTCAGCAGTAACTGGACTACCAATATACCCCGTAGAGTTTAGCTAACAGTGAACATATATATTTTTTTTCTTTTTATTATATCCTTGTTTTTTCTATTCTTTGCTCTTAGCCAGGACACTACTCTAACCGGCTCACTGCATTTGGACTGGGAAGTTGGGCAAGATCACCGTCTGGAAACAGATAAGCTCTGACGATCTCTTCCTGGAATTTAAGGATCCAGTCCATCCTGAAGCTTTGTATTGCACAAAAGCATTCAGCAAAGCCAATTGAAATAAATAAACAGACACTTTTTTGTACCAGCGTCTGGCCTTACGGGCAATTAGGTACGGCGCCAACAACTGGTCGTTGAGGTCCAACCTTCCCATGTTAAGGTTGTATTCATGGACACAGAGGGGTTTCTCCACAACACCAGTCGCCGTAGGAATTTGAACTGCCGTGTCTGCCTGAAGCGAGGACAGAAGGAAAACATTCTGTGAATCTGTCCACTTCACTGCTAACAAATTATTACACTTCAAGCAGGCTCTCTCCCCCATCTAAGTTGGTATTCTACAAGCCGTTAGGGGAAGCCCCGGCGATTAGATAGCACAGTGCCACAGGCGGCAATTCCATAATCAAAAAGGTGACTAAAAAGTGACACGCTCATGTAATAATTGTCCACGTACAAGTGGTACCCTTTTCCGAATAAGGGTGACACCAAGTCCCACACTATCTTACCAGTGCTCCCTATGTAGTCTGGGCAGTTCTCCAGCTCTACGTGACTATCTCTTCCCTCGTAAACCATAAAACTATATGTATAGCCCGTGGCCCTGTCACAGAGCTTATACATCTTGACCCCGTATCTGGCACGCTTAATGCGAAGATACTGTTTGATAGACAAGCGGCCAGAAAACGTAATCAGGGACTCATCAACGCAGACAACTTGATCTGGAGTAAACAAGGCTGCAAAATGTTGGTTCAAGTGGTTTACGAGGGGCCGAATTTTGTAGAGCCGATCAAATCCAGGGTCACCCCGAGGATGACAGATTTCATTGTCATTGAAGTGCATGAACCGCAAGATCTGCTCGCATCGTGTCCTGGCCATGGAGGCAGAGAACAAGGGCATATGGTGAATTGGGTCAGTGGACCAATATGACCGCAACTCACTCTATTTAGTTATGCCCATGAGGAGGGATAGGCCCAGAAAGGTTTTAAATTCAGAAACCGTAATTGGTTTCCAATCTCTGGCAAGGGTCAGCTGGGGATTAGCGGCGATGAATTGACCAGCATACAAATTGCTTTGGTCCACAATAGATCTATAGCGATCTTCAGTGAAAAACAGCGAATAAAAATCAAGTGACGTAAAATCAACTGTTTTCACCTGAATTCCGCGTTGGCCAGTGAATGGGGGAAGTACGGGTGCTGCAGAAGTGGTGGGTTCCCAATTAGGACTGGCAAATTCAGCAGGAAGGGCCCTATGGGCTCGACAGGATTGCCACCTCGCCAGCTTGAACTGGACTTATGGGACTCGCCACATCACCAAGTATTACTGCAGTGCTGGATGTACGACCAGGATGTACTAGGCCGCTGGTGCTTGCCAGTTCACCAGAAGGATGAGTGGCGCTAGTATTGGCTCTCTGCTCCATACGAGGGACCTGCTGTTCTTGCACCTCAACGACAGCAGAAGAAGAGTGGGGTCTGGTACGCCTGACCTTGGCAGGGACCACAACTTCGTCATCAGAGCTATGCTGTCTACAAGTTCGTATTCTAAGCCTGAATCTGACAGATGAGTGACTTCCTCTTCAATATCTGTCATGCTCAGAAATGTGTAGGCCTGTCACTACTGTACCTTTGATTTGACATTTTGGTCTCTAAATGTACTGGTACAGTAGTGAGACTCACAGGTAAAAAAGCTCCTAGACTGTCAGTGACTGTATCAAAACACTACCAAAAAAACTGTTAGCGATCGCAGGGATCAGGTCTGACTCTGCAAACGCTGCAGTTATGTGTTTTGTAAGTGACAGTGATTGATAGATACTGCACTTGCGGGGGTTGGGCTGGGCTGGGCTGGGCGGAGGGGCTAAACGCAGGTGCTAACAGGTATCTGGGCTGATCCCGCTAACACTGCATTTTTGGGAACCCTAAACTGCTGGGGGCGCTAGTATAGATCTGATCAGATAAGATATTGATCCGTTCAGACATGTGTATGGTGCTTGCGTGGGTGTTAGCACTACTGCCACTAATCTGACGTGGCCTGGGGCGACGCAGACCCTATCTGACGCTAAAAATTATACCGTGATCACAGGTGACAGGGGGTGATCAAGGGATTAAACCTTTATTGGGGAGGTTAGGGGGGTCCCTAGACCTATCTGGGCCTAAGACTAATTACCCTAACACTGATTTTTGTCACTAATGACACCAGTACCGCGATCAAAAAAAAATATGATTGCTGTACTGGGTGACACAGTGACAGGTGGTGAAGGGGTTAACTGGGGGGGGGTGATCAGGGGGTGATTGGGGGTGAATTGTGTGCCTACGTGACCTGGTGTCAGTGTAGTGTTGTGCAACTCACTTTTGGATGCTCTCTCCTCTCAGTCTGGAACGGAAAAGACTGACATGAGGAGAGATGACATCACTTCCCCTGTCAGTGTTTACAGTAACACAGACAGGGGAAGGATCTCATTCGTCAGGACTGATCACCAGGTCCAGGCCAGATATCATTGGCCTGGGCCTGGGGATTGACCAACCCCAAACCCCCCAACTATGACCAACCTGCTATAGTAAAACTGCGGCGGCTGGTCCGGAACTGGTTAATGACAATACAGTATAGCAGTATTTTTAATAGCAAATTTTGTTAGCCATGGGATTGGCAAGTTTTATGATAAATGCTATGTCATGATTGTGAGATGTTTTTTCTTGCTTTTTGTTTGTGGAATTGTAACACTGTTTCTTTGAAAATAAAGCATTTATAAAAACTAAAAAAAGAATAATAAAATAAAAGAATCAATTCGTTTAGCTTTGAGAGTTCCAGCTCAGCTTCCTGGCACATGTATAAACTTTGCCCATGCCTATCCTGTGTAAACACCTCATGCCGAGTACGCATAAGTTGAATACTGGCCGAAATCAGTCAGTACAGTAGAGACCATCGATGTGTACAAATGCCCGTCCGACAGAAGCCAACCTCACGACTGTATTCTGTCAAATGAGGATGCTGGAAAACCAGCATTTGATCAGCACTGGCAGCCAATGGCAGCCAGGGCTGACCAGTGTGTTCTGGGTGGGGCTCCCTGTCAGAACACCATAGCACAGCAGGGGAGATCACTCTACTAACATCACTTGTATTAGTACATTAATCTGTTTCGTTCTGCTCCCTGGGTTGAACGAAAAAAACTTAGTATGTACCAGGCTTTGCACACCCAATCAAGTATGAAATGTGGAACTTTCAGAGCTGTAGCTGACATAGATTTTAAATATGAATTTGTGTTGATAAACTCTGTTCCCACCATCCTTTCCCTTTAGGATGTGACTATAAAGAAAGATCACTGATTATACATAACACAAGTTAAAAATAAGTTATTGATCAGCACATATAGCCTGGGACTAAATGGTAAGTTAAGTCCTTTAATATTGTGCTGCTACATATACTTTATATTGCATACAGTAAATACCTGTAACAGTGCTGTAAACCATCTACAAGGAAAGTAAAAGTGATCAGTATACTGCTTGTTGCATAAATTACGGAGCTTTTAGCTCATCACAGCAGGGCAGAATTGTAAGTGGTTTCAGAAACCTCACAAGGGGAAAATTAGCTATTGCATTTAATGGATAAATATTAATATTTCATATAAATTGCTGTATATTCCGTTAGAAGCTCAGTTTTATGTTAGTTTGTAGTGTTACAGAATTTTTAGCAAGTTTGTTTTCACATACAAGTAAATGATAACTGTTGAAGTGGCTAAATTCAGCAGATGGGATGCCCAGTTTTGGATGGGATTTGTGGTTAACAGTTTTAAGTTTCGGCCAATAAGCATTGGTGATTCCATTGAAGATTCTGCAGGGAAAAAGGAAGTGATGAAATACTTTTAGAGTCACAGAAAGCTTAATGACTGTTTCCTCTTAAACTGTTTTACTGGAATTACCCTATAAGGCTCCCACACAATACGCAATTAAAAAAAACCCTCATGTTGTAAGTGCCCTATGATGCTGTCTCCTTTTACTCTGCTGCGCAGAGGTGGACAAATGTCAATGATAGTCTTGACACAGATGTCAAGTTCCAACGTATTTACATCCATTTTCCTGTGTCAACTTTGACAGCCCTCACTGAATAATAGACATGTGCACAACAAAAAAATTTGTTTATTTTCGTTTTGTTTTTTTCGTTTCCGAAAAAATGTGTTTATTTTCGTTTTGTTTTTTTCGTTTCCGTTGATTTGTAACGATTCGTAAATTCGTAAGTCGTCGGTGTTCGTATTCGTAACGATTCGTACATTCGTAAGAGTTATTTTTTTGTTGATTCGTTTTTTCGTTAGTTTAATTTTCGTTTATTCGAAATCGGACGCATTCGTATTTATTCGTACATTCGTAACATTCGTAGATTCGTAATCGGAGCATAATTCATAATTTTATGTAATGTGTATGCTATTATTACATTTTAAGAGACACGGAAAATTACGAATCAGAAAAAAAAAGTTACGAATGTACGAATTTTTTCGTTCAATCCATTCGAAGCACGTTAAGCAACGCCATTGTAAGAGACACGGAAAATTACGATTCGAAAAAAAAAAAAAAGTTACGAATGTACGAATTTTTTCATTCAATCCATTCGAAGCACGTTAAGCAGCGCCATTGTAAGAGACACAGAAAATTACAAATCGAAAAAAAAAAAAAAAGTTACGAATGTATGAATTTTTTCGTTCAATCTATTCGAAGCACGTTAAGCAGCACCATTGTAAGGGACACGGAAAATTACCAATTCAAAAAAAAAAAAAAAGTTACGAATGTACGAATTTTTTCGTTCATTTTCATTTTCGTTCCTGTTTTCGTTTTTCGGATTTTCGTACATTCGTTGTTTCTAATTTTTTTTTTCTACTGAATAATGGTTGCCCAACATTTCTCCCTGATAGATGTAGACTACTGCAAAACACCCTGCATGTCAGAACAGATGTTTAAATCAGTGGGTGGCTGTCAATGTAGATAAAGGTTCAGAATAAAAAAATTCTACCTGTTTAAGGGTATTTTAAGAACAATATAGTTCTGCTTGAAGGATTTCTTAAATTAATCCTGTGCCAGTCAATAACACATCAACCACAGCATGGCTATTCATGTCCTAGTTACCCAATAATGTAAGCACCATTGGTGGGCTTCTTTCTTCCTCTGCGTTGCACTGAGATCTGAATGGCTCTCTAGCACATACTCCACCCCAATTTCTCTGCAGAGGTTGTCTATAGCTGCAGTGACTGGGAGGCAATGCAGGCTTTGTGGTAAAGTCTCCTCCCTCCCCCCTCCAGCAGCAGCAACTCAAACTAATCATCAGCAAGGGGGAGAAAAATAGAGTTAAGCCACTCCTTCCTTCAATGGATGGTGCACACAGGGGATGTTCATGGGATTTGTATTTGCAGAAATCAGCAGGTTCCAGCAATCAGGCCCCAGTGGCTCAGTCTCTCAGCCCAGATCCTCAAACAGGCTGCAGTCTCTCAATGATGTAGAAACAGGCTTTGCCAACTCAGGTTCCATGACACAGTGGCTCTCTCTGTGGCTTAGACTCTCATTCTGGTCCTCACAAGCTTTATACCCTGACTCTGAGGACACAGCAAAGGCACCAATCTCCACACTGACCCTGTCCTCTCTGATATTGTGCACACACCCCAGCAACAGATCTGCTCTGTTACATTTACTGAGGTGATCTCCCTGAGCTTTGTAGATTTGCCACGTAAAATGCTGTTCTTTGTAGTGTAAGGAATCTTTGATATTGTAGTTCTGCATCCATATCACTCCAATAACTTGCATTACCTTGTAATCCAGGTAATGCAAGTTATTGGAGTGATATGGATGCAGAACTACAATATCAAAGATTCCTTACACTACAAAGGACAGCGTTTTACTTGGCAAATCTACAAAGCTCAGGGAGATCACCTCAGTAAATGGAACAGAGCAGATATGTTGCTGGGGTGTGTGCACGATATCAGAGAGGACAGGGTCAGTGTGGAGATGGTGCCTTTGCTGTGTCCTCAGAGTCAGGGTATAAAGCTTGTGAGGACCAGAATGAAAGACTGAGCCACAGAGAGAGCCACTGTGTCATGGAACCTGAGCTGGCGAGGCCTGTTGCTACATCATTGAGAGACTGCAGCCTGTTTGAGGATGTGGGCTGAGAGACTGAGCCACTGGGGCCTGATTGCTGGAAACTGCTGATTGCCAAGCCACTGGGACAAAGGGACAGTTTATGTGCACCACCTAGAGATGGGCCCCACCGAAAGCTGGCCAACATTGAATATCAGGCACCAGGTAGTTACATCTACATTCAGGGGTACTCCATACAATAGAAACGCATGCACCAACCCGCAATAGGGGCTGTATGTGAAGCAAGCACAAAAATACCTTTTTTGTCTTCTAAGGTAGTTGATGCCATTCTGGAGACTCTAATTGCATCTTGGTCACTTTAACCTTGCTATAATTCTTTAAAGTGTAGGTTAGAGGTTTATTGACCATTTATCCATTATAGTGTCCGTAAGTCTGGGCAATTACTTGTTTATTGATTTAGAGCTTGCTTTTTTGCCTTGCCATAATACGTTCAATTATTCTATCACCAAGCTGCCTGTGGCTTAATTTCTGTGTTTTAATTTCTAATGCTTAAATCACACAGGTGTAGCTGACTTTTAGTCTATGACCAAGTGTGTCAGCAGGGGCCGAGCAGGTAAGAGAGGCATAGCAGAACAGAGGACCTATCATCACCAGTGGCTCCTGCGGGGATAACGCTACACAGATGTTTGGATGATGGAAATCCAAAGAGCTTTCACCACATTCACATCAACTTCCCTTGCAAACTGGACAGCCTATTTGTAAATTGCACCCCTTGGGTTCACTTACACTGAAATGTCTCCAGAGTTCCTGGCTATCTTATTCCTGACCTTCCCCAGCAGGTATTATGGGGAACCCTCATGTCTCTTACTACACCCCCCCCCCCCCCATTCTGTAAAATGTCATACTTTATTTAGAGATATATTAAAACACAATGTAAATGAGGCTGGCTATACCCTGGTATATATTTGTATCTATTCACCCTACCAAGCTTTTTTGATGTTTCAATCAAGGGATGTTGGGTGAGAGACAACCTACAGGGTCACTGACTGAGGACATTTTGGCTGGTTCCTGATAAAACTCATATAGTTTATGGCAATCTTTAATTTCACAGCAACTTCTTCCACATAGCAGCATATAGTATAGTCATAACAAATAAATAAAAAAACATCTAACGATAATTGCACGTATACACTTACCTCTACATTAAAAGTCCAATTAAAATCAAACTTGATTCAACAGCTTATCTACAGCTTGGGGGAAACAGATACATGGACACCTAAAAACTTTTAAATTCACAACTCACTTAACCTCCTTCCCATTAATACACAACCCAACATGGTCTGTCCATTTGTTTGTCTTAAAATTGATAAAGAATCCAACAGTAAAATAAAAATCCCTGACAAGAGCCTGGAAAAAGCCTGGAAATTGAACCACACAGCCAAGCCACTGCAGGGAGTCACCTATGTCATTTCTACAGCACTAGGCCAGTTTTCAGTTTGCTTAGTGACCAGCATGTATGGACTAAACTGTGTGTTATGCCTGCCTCTTGGGTGTTTCCTGATAAGTGATCTCCTATTTTTATAATTGAAGTGCTATTACTTTATCTAGCCATAAAAAATGTTTACAGACACTATCCAGTTCCTTTTATGCCATTTATGTCACTAAATTATTGTGCTGCAACCAAATATTTAGGAAAGCTGCAGGGACTAGTGTCACCGAAAATACTTTGTGAGCATTTTGCCTAATTACCACGATTACTTACATACAGACATAGAAGTTCTTACTATTGCCAGTGTGAGCACATTCCATCTATCTGTGATAACCTACATCTCTGCCATAACCATCACAGGACATCGTAGATATAGGATCCTATAAAGTACACCAGTGGGTGATTCAAATTCAAGCCACTGGAAACCACTTGAAAGGATCATTTTTTTGTGATGTTTTAAGCTATGGAGACCATATTTTTTCACTACCTGACCCATGTCTACAATTTCCATCATGTGTAGAACCCCATGTATAGACTGTCTATAAATAAGTCTGTATGTTTGAATATGGCACAATGATGGATTGCATTAAAGCAACGCTTATGCTGCTTACAGGAGAGAACTGCTCCTTCAAGACAAGCCTTGTCTACTTTGATTTATTTGAATTTTTGATCTAAATCCAGGCACTAAATAAAACATTTTAAACTTTGCCTGGGATCTGACACTAAACTCTCACTCTCTTTTCTTCAAAGGATGTTCAGTTTCTGGACAGGATTTATAGAGTAAAAAGTTAAGGCAAGGTTTCACCTTTTAAAAGACTAAGGCATAAATTCAGCAGTTTGAACCACATGGGTGCTCGTAAATAAAAACTTCAGAAAGGGTTCCAGGGAGCTGAATCCTATTTATTTCAGTTAAACTTAAAGGTAAAAAAAACAGTGGATGGGAATATATGACTATCTTCTGTGGAAAAATTACAGACAAAGGCCATATTCAATTACATACAAAAGAAAAACAACTGATTTATTTTGCCATTACATTTTTTTCTTACTAACACTTACTTACAAATGACACTTTTTTATAGGGTATTCCGTCTGTAAAAAATAAATATAAAACTAAGTGGACACATAAATTAATTGCTAAATTAAAGGGGAAAAACAAACACATGTGTAAAAATGTCAAGAATTTATTAGAATTATAGCTATGCTGCTTAATGCTGGAAATGTGAGCAGACATTTCCAGAATATGGCTAAATTTCCATCCTGAAAATTAACAGAAAACTACTATCAATTGCACTTGGGCGGGAAGGAGAGGTAGACAAGTCTCTTAACCCAAGCAGTAATGAAGCTATTTTAAAAGAGGACATTTACTGTTGGCTATGACTGACTGGATTCTATATCAGTTATTCTACCATGGTTCTTAATTTGCTGGTCTCTCTAGTTTCACCCAAAGTATGTACCTCAAGATAAGCGAACACAGGCGAAGTTCTCTCTTTTGATGACTTGGCATTCTTTCACAGTGTTGTACTGGATCAATGGTCAGGCTTAAAGGGTCAGTCCACCCAAAAAAAGATATGTGGTATAGATGGTACTTGGTGGGTTGAGTAACACCCTGGCTTCTTATAAATCTTTAATACTACAGTAACAGAATCTCCTTTCCATAATTCATTGTTCTATTGCTGCCCAGCTGGAAAGTTTGTGTTCCTGCTCACCTAAATTTTCTAGGTGGACTGACCCTTTAAGTGTCCAAAGAAATTCTCAACCTTCAAAGAATAACTTTATCAACACTAATCATTTATTGAGAGTTGACCAAAGACCACGTTATAACTTACCTCTGAAGTTCCTTATTGTAAATTAGCTGGCTGAGAAGGTTCTTAATTCTCACAGCCTTACTCCTCTGAAGTTCCAGCTAAAATGCAGATCATATAACATAAATAACCCAATAAATTAAAATGGCTTCCAAAATTCCATTCAGCCACTGTTATTATTAGCTTCTTTGTTGTTCACGAAAGAAACACTTTATAAAGTCTGTCTTATTACATATATTCTTTGCTTTGATGACTTCTTTGCTTTGATGACTTCTATGCATTTTCTTTTAAATTCATCTACATAGGTTAAAAGGGCACTGAGGTAAATCATATATGTTTTGCACTTAAACTGAGTCGGCATACAGCTTGCCTACTGAGTGGCTTTAATTGTCACTGTTTTCATCGAATGTGTTTCTCTTTTCATCTTTATGACTTTCAGTATTTCTGCTTAGATTCCCACTCTGGGAAAAAAAATTCCAGAGGGGTTCCCTGGTTCCAGGTCCCAATCTCTGCGGTCCTCGGGGAAGTTAAACAACACACAACACTGTAACAGCACAGTCTGTCTTTCTCTCAGAAGTAACCTGAAAAGCTCAAATCTGCTTTTAAATATATAAAGTCCAAAAAAAGTAATTTTTGTATACTTTTTGACTATAGAAGTTTGACCTTGCTTTTTGCTTGCAGTGGCATTTCACTGATAATCTTTACTCGATGCCTAAAGTTTCGGTGGCCGATGGCCAATGATAAAACTTAAAATTGACTGGTCTCTTTCAGTTTGTGTTGCTCTATAGCAATAGCAAACAATCGAATACACTATGCTCTTATCAGTATTTGTATCTGGGTATCTAAGTATCTGAGAGTGAATTGAAAACTCTGGTTGCTATGGGTAACACAGACAGACTGTCTTAGACAATTTGTCACTGGATCCTTACTACTTGAAAATATTTGTAAAATATTGTATTATATAATATTTATTTGAAAATAAATATTTAAATAATATATAATACTATAATATTATAATCAAAATTATTTGAAAATATTTATAATTTGTGTATATATATGTATGTGCTAGTGTATATGTGTGTGTGTATATATATATATATATATATATATATATATATATATATATATTGTTTTGTATGTTAACTTTGTGTGTTATATTTATCAAATTGTAATTTACCTGAACTGACCTTGCTCAGAATTACTAACCATAAAATAATAACCTCCCTCAACAAAAAGAAAAACTGGCACAAGGAAGAAAATTGGCTCAGAATCAAAAAGTGGGTAGCTCAGTAAGTGTATTAGATATCCAGCCAAAAAGATTATTATTATTTGTGTAAAGCTTCCAGGTGTGGCGTTCCATAGAGCAAATGAAATGGCTGCTTGGAATTCCCTTCGATTCCAGAAGAAATTGGAATTTGCTGTTTCCACTGACTGAAGACCGCACCCTTATACAAAGCCCCAAAGCTTTGAATTACTATTTTTCAATGCCATGTGCATGTAACTGCAGATTCCAAAGCATAGTGGCCACAAATACGGCAAGCTTTATAAACCAGCAAGCAAACATATGATGACAGAAATTTGCAATATGATTTATGAGCAACGAATTCTTCTACGTTGGATGCTAATCAGTATGTAGGAAAAAATTATATTTCATATTTGAAAATTTAAGGTGCTAATCAGTGGCGGCCCATCCATATGGGGAGCAGAGGCCACCCCCCTAATCCATGTGCCCGGCCCCTAATCTACATGCAGAGCTCCGGATGCATGAATTCCAATGGGGTTTGGCCTGAGGCTCTAATTGGCTTCAAAAAAGGGTGGGCTTGTGGCGCCGAGCACTTCGCCCTGAGCCCACACAGTTGTATGACAATAGCGAATTAATATTCGCTATTGTCTTCCTGAATCTCCACCCGGCCAATCAGGAAGTGGGTCCTAAGACCCATCACCCGATTGGCCAAGAGGAGAAATTATACTATTGTCTGCTGAGGAGGAGGAGGGGGAGGAGACGCAGGCAAGCCACCGCCCAGAGGAAGCGCTGCCTGCAACCTAGATGGGGTAAGTGCGGGGCTGGTGACCAACCGACCTGGGCGGAGGTGGCGTCAGGTGGATTGCCACCCCCCTCAAAAAAATATACCACCATCTGCCACTTTAATCTAATTTAGTTTGTATTTCTATAGCAGTCAGTTGAGCCAATTAACCTACCAGTATGTCTGTACTGGTTCTTGCAACAGAATATGTAATTAGGAAAATGATCAGACAGGGAGTAACTGCAACACACTGCAGAATATTACAAAACAGATTGTGAAAGCTGCACAAACATGGGCTCTTCGTAGCTATGTCTCTGGGACTCAGTTAGGTTAAAATGTGGCTGCATTGCATAGTCTCAACAAGACTCTATAGCAACAGAGTCTGCAATTGATGGGACACAGAGGCTGAATTTCCTGGGCACAGAGGTTGCATATGATGGGCACAGTGGCTGCATTTCATGGGCACAGTGGCTGCATATGATGGGGCACAGTGGCTGCATTTCATGGGCACAGAGGCTGCATATGATGGGCACAGAGGCTGAATTTCATGGGCACAGAAGCTGCATATGATGGGCACAGTGGCTGCAACTGATGGGCACAGAGGCTGCATTTCATGGACACATTGGCTGCATTTCATGGGCACAGTGGCTGCATATGATGAGCACAGTGGCTGCATTTCATGGGCACAGTGGCTGCATATGATAGGCACAGAGGTTGCATTTCATAGGTACAGTGGCTGCATTCGATGGGCACAGTGGTTGCATTTGATGGGCACAGTGGCTGCATTTGATGGGGCACAGTGGCTGCATTTGATGGGGCACAGTGGCTGCATTTGATGGGGCACAGTGGCTGCATATGATGGGCACAGTGGCTGCATATGATGGGCACAGTGGCTGCATTTGATGTTTTTGTTTCAGTATTTTTCAGAATTTTTCAGTTTGTTTGTGCCCCCCAAAAATTTGGAGCACCAGCCGCCACTGCATCTGAGCATATTCTGAGCATATTCTGAAATTGAGGAGAGCCCCTCACCTGGCTGAAGATCACTTGCCCAGCTATCTCTGCTTCATCAGATGTTACCTTACCTTTCTGAGCTGCTGAGAGAAGGAAACATAAAAATGGAATGGAAAGGAATCTAACAAACAAGGCAGGGACTAGAGTTCCAGTTGAGACCAGGCAGAAGTTGGTGTGTAGATAACAAGAGCAAAAGATAAATATAGATGTACCAGGGATAGGAGATGAAGTACAAGGTTGGCACAGACGTTTAGGTATGGAAAGACAAGGTCAAGGCAGGCAGCAGACCAATAAGAATCCAGATTACAATGGGGGTCTTTACCAGGAGAACCTGTTGAATTCAGGAGAAAAGCAACAGCATAACCAGGATGAAGGTAGTAGGTTTGGATGCATAGACAGAGTTCAGAAGGCTATAGCTTTCCAAACATGAAATATATTGAATTTTACCAGTCCTTAGATGTAGTGGCTGTATTTGTCTTCTTTTTTTTAGGCTAAGAACCAGGGGCCCATAGCAGGGAAGCAATATATTATCATTACATCAGAGTCCCCAGAGTACCCCCCTTACATCAGGGTGCCCAGAGAGCCTCTCCCTTACATCAGAGTCCCCAGAGAGACCCCCACTTACATTAGGGTCCCCAGAGAGCCCCCCCCCACTTACATCAGGGTCCCCAGAGAGACGATCCTTACATCAGGGTCACCAGAGAGAGGGTTGGCAGTGAGAGATGATGTAATCTACAATAAGGGTAGAACAGCTGTGATGCAGGACGTGTGGTGAGAATTGATGTCATCTCTCTGCTCTCTCGCCCGCCCAGCTATCCCGTGCTGCCTGCCCGCTCTTTGGCTCTCCCGTGACGCCACTGCTTAGACCATTTTCATCGAAAATATCTGCTGATTTAGCCAGAAATGCAGTGTCCTCGCCACTCCTTTTGAGCTGACCTGAAAGCATACAATTATGTTATTTGTGTAAACTATTAATCCAATCATTCCCCATGCAGGGAAGTGAACAAAGGCAGACATGTTTGAAATCCAGCCATGATGCCTCCATAGATACAGAATATAAATGAGTATAGCCACCCAGGGATAGAAAATGTGTTATTCACTGGATTATTGGGTGAAATGAAGGGAAAAAAAGCCTGAAAAAAAAATCAAAAATGAATGCAGAATCAAAGGTACTGCCCAAAAACAATAAAGGGACTTTAAATGTACACAAGATGAAGTTTCTAGCCCAGAATTGCAACATGACATGTACATACTTAAAAACATATATTTTTTTAATTGTTTCTTAATCACTTGCCGACCGCAGCACGCCGATATAGGTCAGCACAATGGCAGTGGTGGGCAAATGGGTGTACCTGTACGTCGCCTTTAATTTGCGGGGCTAGTGGGTGCGCCCACTGCGTACAGCAAGATCGTACCCGCGGGTCCCACGGTACAAATTCCCATGAGCTATCCGTAATACCCAGTTGTCATCCCCAGTATATATACATAACGTGTCTTGATTACTTACAAACTCCGTAGATTACAAGCAGGTAGCTGGTAAAAACCTGTCCTAAACAGCCATAAAAGAATGAACTAACAAAAGATGAATGGAAAAACAAAGAACAAAAAAGAAATATAGAACTAAATAAAATTAAAGACTGAGTTCTGTCACCTGTTATTGAATTGGGCCCCCTGACCCACGGGGGAGCCCTATATAAACTACAAAAACAGATAATAGTAGTAAGGGGGAATGATATATCAGTAATTACTCCCCCAAAAACGAAATGAGAATAACCCCAGTAAATTGCCCTGACCTGAGAGAAGAGTAATAAATCTGCTTTTAAAAAAGCTTTTAACATCCACAGCATTGCCAGGAATTTTCTTCTATGTCCTCAGGTCAGGATTTAGAGTGTCACTGCCTTGGGGTCTGATAGGAACATTTTGTTTGAGGGTATGCATATATTCCATTTTAGGGTCTTATCATATATGTCTATTATGGATAGATCAATGAAATTTGTAGTTGTGTTTTGTCAATTACCCAGTCCTGAAGAAGCAGTGGCAGACCGCAAAACACATCAAGAAAAGGGTTTCAATACATATACTAATATAACTGGATGGTATACTTCTAATTTTGTATATATGAACTTGATGCATATATTATGAAAATGTATATTTATATTTTTAAGGAACAATGAAAGAATAGATTTTTAAGTATGTACTGTACATGTCATGCTGTCATTTTGGTAAATAATCTTGATCTTGGTTACAGTCCCTTTATTTTATTTTATTTTTTTGTGGGGGTATCTTGTATTCTTTTAGTTTTTGGGAGGAAGCAAATAGGTTTTGTTTTGGATTCCACTTCTCCTTTTTTGTACTATGCAAAAAATAATGCAGCCACCTAATCTAAGGACTGGTAAACTGCAATATATCACATTTTAGTTTTTTTGGGTTTAAATACACTTTCAGGCTGGATTTACACATGCTGCAGTCGCAGGTCACAGCAGGGGTCCGGGGCATCCCTGTTCCGAATTTGCACCTGAATTGGAACCAAAGACGCACAGGACCCTTTCCAAATGCAGACTGCGGCCACCACGGAGGTGTGTGAACTGGCTCCATTGTAAGCCGGCACACTCTCCTGTCATGCAAATTGGATGCAGATTAACCCGTATACAATTTGCATAAGGGTAAACCAAGCCTAAAGTATTACTAAAGTCTTTAAAAACCCAATACATAGTTTTGTATAGCATTTAAAGAAGAATTCCAGGTATGCTATATGTGAGGGAGTAACTTTGGGTGGGGGGGGCCTATGGAACCCAGAATCCCTTGGGGTGGTTGGGAAAACCTTGTTTCAGCTCCCCATGCACCTCCTATGTCTAAGTCACCCTGTGTCTCTAATAGGGGCACAGGGTGACTGAGAAATCCAGTCTGATCTGTACTAATCAGACTCACTGTAAAGCCACACTGGAATGTTGTGTGTGTGTGTGTGTGTGTGTGTGTGTGTGTGTGTGTGTGTATGTATATATATATATATATATATATATATATATATATATATATATTTATTGTGTATTGTCTCATTTTGTTGTGTACTCTTTGCTGGGTCGTTTGGGTGTGGCTGTATTCAAATGTTCTATTGTGTCTGACTGCCTTCGATATTATGGGGTGTGTATGTAGATTAGCTGTGAGATTGGTGGGGGCGAATTCCTCCAACAGCTCTCACTGCTAATTGGACAGTCTACCCCGCCTGTAATGCAAAGGTGGGGATTGCCCAGAGTATTACCTGTGTACATGTGTTTTCAATAAACAGTCCATGTTCAGCAACCAAATGAGTATTGTCTTGATTTTGGTTGTTATTGGTTGGAATATCTGATATCTATATTCAGCAGTATATGACGAAAGCACTGTTGGATGTTTTGTTACATTGGTGGCAAGCAGTGGGATGCTTCCTGCAGTCTGGGACATCCAAACTTCCACCTGGATTCAAGGTCCGGATAGCAGGAGAGGAGGAGAGGTACAGATACCAGCCACCATGGAAGAGAAATTGGGAAGGAGGTTACGAGAGATGCAGATACAGCACAGAGGACCAATATCAGAGCAGGTCCTGCTGGGATGGTATGATTCTATCCGCTGGGAACTCTTGAAGGAAGTCTTAGCCCATGAGCAGCCCATGAGCAGCGATACCAGGGAAAAATTCTCCCCTTCTTCCAGGAAAGGCACTAGTCACAGTACAAAGTGTGAATGGTGTTTTGGGGGGAACAACCGCATAAGGAATGGAAAGATGAGTTAACCAGGCTGGTAAAGGTGGAGATGCGGTTGGACGAGAGCTACAGTGCCGTCCGCTGGTATGTAGCCCAAGTGTGCCTGTGGACAGCAGACGACACCCCAGCAGAAGCCTTTGGCTACAGCGGCCCAGGGCTGTTATTAGAGAGGCTGTCACAGGACCCTGACTTTGGGAGCGATATGGAGTACAGAGAATGGATGCTGAATGTCTCAGAAGTTCCCTGAGCACTGGAAGATTTGGAGTTTCTGGCCATTCAGGAATGGGAGCTAGAGCTTGCCTACAGATGGCTGCTAGACTCCGCTCAGCGCCAGGGCTGGCTCCCTTTGCCTGGGACTATCAGGAAATACCAGCAGACAGCTATAAAATCCTGGCTGAAGAGTCGGCAAGGTGGCATAGTAACAGTGTGCTTTGCCCACCTGCCCCCGAAGCTATGGATGTGGAGGTCTTATGGCGGATGCAGCAAGTGCTGACTGACCTTGAAGAACCTGTTTCTGCACAAGATGAGGTTGGATGGAGGAATGTGCCTGTCCAGCAGCATACCAGAGAATCGGCAGTGGAAAAAATGGAGATTGCCATCCCCAAAGCTGAAGTGCTGACAACAGGGCAGAGCTCTGCTAACCTCTGCCCAGCACCGATAGCATCTTCTGGGTTCCACGTACAGAAGATGGTGAACCTCTATCCCCAGACACCAGTTATACAGCTTGGGGATTTGATAGACTTTTCTGCTGAGGAAAAACAACCTGGTGAGCCTCCAGCAGAAGAGCTGGTATCAGGGCCAAACTCCACTGAGCTTTGCCCAGCACCAACAACAGTATCTGTCGAGTTACAAGAGACTCCTCCAGCTGAAGCGCTGGCCACCGGACACAGGCACCAAGACCTCTGCCCCACGCCTGCGGCAGTTCCAGGGACCCATGGTGAGAAGATGGCAGTCACTCCCCAACAGTTAGCCTGAGTGGATGATGTGGGGTCCTCAGCTGAAGTGCTAACAGGGCAGAATGCTACTGGCCTCTGCACACAACTGCAGCTTGAGCTGATATCGGTGGATGGGACTGCGGTCTCCACTGACACCCACCCAGCAGAAGAACTGACAACAGGGCAGAGTGCTTCTGGCCTCTACTCTTAACTAACAAAAGAGGGAGTTCCTGTGGTAGTGGATGTCACTTCGGTCTCCACTGACACAGCCCCAGAAAATGGTGCGGCACTGAGACAGGAGGATGTCAGCCATGCTTTGCAAGCACCTGGGGATTTTCACCTACCAAAAGTGGATGAGACTTCAGTCTCCACTTGTATACCCCAGGGATGCTGGGCAGTCGGCCAAGATCCCCAACAACAGGACGGAGTGATCCCAGTCACCCTGTCTTCTCTCCAGCGGCTGAAAGGACCCCAGGGAGAAGGGCCAGTCCAGGCTTCTCCCCGGTGGCGGATATGTTCTCTGAGAGAGGCAGAGGTTGGCTGGGTGAGTAATGCTATGTTTGGGACAATTTATTTGGGGTACTGTGTGGGTACAGGAATTGGGGGACTGGAACTACTGACTAGTACCTGTGTTAGTCTGCTGCCGAAAAGGAGAGAGATGTGACTGAGTCACTTTTGGTGGGGGAACTCAGATTTCCTTGGGGTGGTTGGGAAAACCTTGTTTCAGCCCCCCATGCACCTCCTATGTCTAAGTCACCCTGTGTCTCTAATAGGGGCACAGGGTGACTGAGAAATCCAGTCTGATCTGTACTAATTGGACTCACTGTACAGACACACTGGAATGTTGTGTGTATATATATATATATATATATATATATATATATATATATATATATATATATATATATATATATGTATATTGTCTAATTTTGTTGTGCACTCTTGCTGGGTCGTTTGGGGTGTGGCTGTATTCCAATATTCTATTGTGTCTGTCTGCCTTGGATATTATGGGATGTGTATGTAAATTAGCTGTGAGATTGGTGGGGGCGAATTCCTCCAACAGCTTTCACTGCTGATTGGACAGTCTACCCCGCCCGGAATGCAAAGGTGGGGGGATTGTCCAGAGTATTACCTGTGTACATATGTTTTCAATAAACAGTCCATGTTCAGCAACCAAATGAGTATTGTCTTGATTGTGGTTGTTAGTGGTTGGAATATCTGATATCTATATTCAGACTGGGAGGAAGCGGTATATGACAAAAGCACTCAAGTGGAGTGTGGGACGTTTTGTTACAGTATATTTTTACATAGTGTGGAGAGTCAGCCTGGGAAGGGTTAATTACATGAGTTACAGCTCTAAAAACAGTCAGCGTGTTACGACCGTCAGGCTTTAGTCATCCAATGACTAAGGTCTGATGGCCAAAACATGTTGGCTCAGGAGAGTCAACACATTGGTTTGTATATTGAGGCCAGACACAAGCCCAAATGAAGAAAGACAAGTGTTGTCAGTACAGACTAATCACAACTAAGTTCGGATGATGCACCAGCAGTGCCTTATGGTGTGGGTCCCTCAAAGAGCCATAGGTAATGACATGACAGGACACAGCTGAGTAGAAGGTGAAGACAAAGACTACTAAGTGAACAGGTGACAGGAAAGATCAGAGCAACATACAGACTGACGGTGCAGACAACTGTGGCCAGATTTATGACAAATTCTTATGGAATAAGATAACACTTATAAAAAGGCAATCTAGAGCAAAATTCATATACTTTAATAGCTATAGGATATTGAATAGAAAGGGGAAATCATATGTTCAGTAGCTATAAGAATGGCTACTAAATTATTATATCTTTGTTCTGAATAAGTAGAAAAATATATCTTTCATTTTAGGTTAAAAGAGTATGGTGATTTCCATGAAACTGGCTTTTCTGTGTAAACAAAAAGAAAAACATTTTGGGGAATCCCAACGTAGAATTAAATGGTGTCTAGAAAACGGCAACTTAGGAAGCACCACTGTGAGAGAAAAGGGAACACAGGAATAAGTTACCAAATATGTGTAATGATGAATGATAGTACAGAAAGGATTGAGTAATATACAGTACCTTGAAAGAGTATTCATACCCCTTGAAAATTTCTACATTTTGTCATGTTACAACCAAAAACTTAAATTTATTTCATTGAGATTGTATGTGATAGATCAACACAAAGTGGCACATAATTGTGAAGTGGAAGGAAAATGATAAATGGTTTTCACAAATTTTTACAAAATAAATATCTGAAAAGTGTGGCGTGCATTTGTATTCAGCCCCCCTGAGTCAATACTTTGTAGAAACACCTTTTGCTGAAATTACAGCTGCAAGTCGTTTTGGGAATGTCTCTACCAGCTTTGCACATCTAGAGAGTGACATTTTTACCCATTCTTCTGTAGCCATGCCCCCATAGGGGCTGCTGAATATAGTGGTTCACCTGTCCCTGCCAGCCAGACATCCATCTCTCAGTCACTCAGAGACATAGAACAATCCATAAGTTTTGTTTTTGTTTTTTTATTTGAGGGGATTAAACTTGGATGGGAAATGGGGAATTATGGGATGCCCTAGAATATTCAGTGCAGACTCGCTTGGGACTTCTATATACTCTTCAGTATATACACTTCAACCTTCTCTCCACCAAAAACACTTGCTGCACACTGTTCCTCCTCCAGTGCTTCCCTTGCTGCAGACTGTTACTCCTCCAGACTAGCTAGCACCACATTGTAGGCCTGACACTGCTTCAGCCATTCCTCAATAAACTGCCTTTTTCAGGCAGGGACCTCGGGCCCCTGTGGTGTAGAAATAGTTCAGGTGCTAGCTATCCTCCATTCAGCTACCACTCCCAGATAGCTCCCTTCAGGTCCTGCCAGCCAGCCTGGCTGCAATGATCTATTTCCACTGCCCTTCCCACAGTCCTCACTCCTGGTTCTGCCCCCATCTTAAACTGCAATCTCCCAGCTCTCTCAGGCGTGCCTCCCCAGTCCTCCCGATTGTGCTCACTCACCAGCCCTCCTGGCTGTGACCAGTAGTCCTCCCTGGAGACTCTTAGAAGTGTTTTCTCCCTCTGTCCTTTACTTACTCTCTCATGTGCCTCTCTTTCCAGGATCTTGTCACTCCTCCTGGATGCACCCAAGCCCCAGCCTAGGGTCACCCCCCCCCCCAGACTGGGGAGCTCCCCATGGGCCCCAACAGCCTCCAAACTCTCTCACACCAGCTCCTCCACCGACAACTCCTCTCTAGCTGGTCTGACCCCAGGTATTTAAGGAGCCACTTTGGGGATTGGTCAAGGCTCCTTAAGATACCCCGGGCAGCCCCACCTCTCTTCCCCTCCTCTCCTTCTAGCACTTTCTAGAAGAAAGAGGGAGTTGACAGAGATGCAGCCTGTGAGTCACCAGCTGCTACCCTGACAACTCCCAGCCCAGAATGAAAACAAACAGGCCTAGCAACCAGCTAGGCCTGCCTAAATTTACCTACTCTGCCAACAAAAAATCTGCACTCTAGCACCTACCTAACTAGAGTCTGCTACACTTCAATGCAAAATAGCTCAAGCTCAATTTTTAAGTCTTGCCACAGATTCTCAATTGTATTTAGGTCTGGACTTTGACTGGGCCATTCTAACACATGAATATGCTTTATACTAAACCATTCCATTGTAGCTCTGGCTGTATTTTTAGGGTCGTTGTCCTGCTGGAAGGTAACCCTCCGCCCCAGTCTCAAGTCTTTTGCAGACTCTAATGCCGCGTACACATGACCGTTTTTTCCGTTGGAATAAACTCTGACGTTTTTTTCGACAGAGTTCCGACGGAGTTCTGCTGAAACTGTCTTGCCTACACACAATCACACCAAAGTCCGACCATCTAGAATGCGGTGACGTACAACACATATGACGGGACTAGAAAAAAGAAGTTCAATAGCCAGTAGCCAATAGCTGCCGTCTCATACTTGCTTCTTTTTTGGTCCGTCGGAACAGCATACAGATGAGAGGTTTTACCGATAGGACTGGATTCCGTCGGAAATATTTAAAACATGTTCTATTTCTAGATCCATCAGAATTAAAAAAAAAAAAAAAAAAGTCAGATGAGGCCCACACACGATCGGAATATCCGATGAAAAGATTCCGTCTGACTTTTTCTGCAGGAAAGTCCGACCGTGTGTACGCGGCATAATAGGTTTTCTTCTAAGATTGCCCTGTATTTGGCTCCATCCATCTTCCCATCAACTCTGACCAGCTTCCATGTCCCTGCTGAAAAAAACATCCCCAAAACATGATGTGGCCACCATCATGTTTCGCGGTGAGAATGGTGTGTTCAGTGATGTGCAGTGTTAGTTTTCCACCACACATAGCGTTTGCTTTTAGGCCAAAAATGTTAATTTTTGTCTCATCTGACCAGAGCCCCTTCTTCCACATGTTTACTGTGTCCCCCACATGGCTTCTCGCAAGCTGCAAATGGGACTTCTTATGGCTTTCTTTTAACAATAGCTTTCTTTTTTGCCACTCTTCCATAAAGGACAGATTTATGAAGTGCGCGACTAATAGTAGTCCTGTGGACAGATTCTCTCACCTGAGCTGTGGATCTCTGCAGCTCCTCCAGAGTTATCATGGGCCTCTTGCGGCCCTGATTAAAACTCTCCTTGCCCGGCCTGTCAGTTTAGGTGGGTAGGCTTGGTAAGTTTGCAGTTGTGCCCTGCTTTAAACCTCTCCACAAATGTATACCTCACCTGTCTGGTGTGTTTCTTGGCCTTCATGATGCTGCTTGTTCACTAAGGTTTTTTAACAAACATCTGAGGGCTTCACAGAACAGCTGTATTGTACTGAGATTGAATTACACACAGATGGACTCTATTTTCTAATTAGGTGACTTCTGAAGGCAATTGGTTCCACTAGATTTTAGTTAGGGGTATCAGAGTAAAGGGGGCTGAATACAAATGCACGCCACACTTTTCAGATATTTATTTGTAAAACAAAATTGAAAACCTTTTATCGTTTTCCTTCCACTTCACAGTTATGTGCAACTTTGTGTTGGTCTATCACATAAAATCCCAACAAAATACATTTACGTTTTTGGTTGTAACATGACAAAATGTGGAAAATTTCAAGGGTTATGAATAATTTTTCAAGGAACTGTACACATCCAGACTGCAATGGAAGTTTGGTTCAATTGTCAATCCAATCAGATATGTCAACACACTGTAGACCTTCTGGTTAATAGAAAAAAGTAAAAAAAGGAAGCTAAGAAACCAAATATGTGTGAATTTAAACCACTCACAGACAGGAATATTTGGCTGCTTAATGACCAGGATGTTGTACCCAATCAAAATTGACATAATTTTGTTCACACAAATAGAGCTTTTGGTGGTATTTGATCACCTCTGAGGTTTTTATTTTTTTGCGCTATAAACAAAAAAGAGCAACAATTTTGAAAAAAAAAACAATATTTTTTACTTTTTGCTATAATAAATATCCCCAAAATGTTTTCAAAAAACAAATTTCTTCATCAGTTTAGGCCGATATATATTCTTCTACAAATTTTGGTAAAAAATAAAAAAAATCACAAGAAGTGTATATAGATTGGTTTGTGCAAAAGTCACAGTGTCTACAAACTATGGGAAAGATTTATGGCATGCTTATAATTTTTTTTTTTTTTTACTAGTAATGGCAGTGATCTGCGATTTTTAGTGGACATGCGACATTGTGGCATACAGATCGGATACTTTTGACACATTTTTGGGACCATTGACATTTATACAGCGATCAAAGCTATAAAAATGCACCGATTATTGTGTAAATGTCACTGGCAGGGCAGGGGTTAACACTAGGAGGCGATCAAGGGGTTAAATGTGTTCCCTGGTTAGTGTTTCTAACTGTATGGGGATAGGACTGACTGGGGGAGGAGACATATCGTTGTTCTTACTTACTAGGAACAAACGATATGTCTCCTCTCCCCTGACAGAACAGGGATTTGCGTCCCTCAGGTGGCTCTTAAAGGGGAAGACGGTGATTAGCGGGAATGTGCCACTTTGCCGACGTATATCGGCGGGAGTCGGTCGGCTAGTGGTTAACAAAGGTCCACAATTACCTAAATCAGCTCATTAGAATCGGCTTTGATTTAGTGCAGGCAACAAAATGAAAACATGACCACATGAACAACATAGGAATTCCCTTAAAGCCCTCGGGTTGCTCAGTTTACTGTAAGCCACACTGACGCTCCACTAAAGCAGTGCTACAGGATGGCCTCTACATATAATGGCTATAGTCGAAGAAGAAGAACAGGTTTTGTGGTAGTTTTGTCAAATAGTATATTCTGACAATAACAAACAATATTACCTTTTGTTTTGCATACCAGTTTCTTTCACATTTGGACAACAAACAGGCACCTTTTTTCTTCCCAACGACAAATATATTTTTCCAACATGTCTGGGTTTGAAGATATCCAGTCAAGTTTCTGGACCAGGGGTCTTCAAACTTTCTAAACAGGGGACCATTTCACTGTCTGTAGCAAATTTGAGGGCCCTTTTAGGCCTGATGGTGACTTCCAGAGTCAGGGACAGCTTACATCCTTCTGTGTAGAGTTGGTTACAAGGCAGGGTGGGTGTAATGCAAGATGAGACAGTGGGCCCCAGACACCTTTTTTATAGCAAAGAGATTTATTGTCTCTTAAACAGAACTGTGAGAGGATAGGGGCCAGGACACCCTTAGATAGATGCAATGTTAATGGGCAGACTCCGAGATTTCTATAGGCAGACAGCTATACAGGTGAAGGCCTCCAGCCGGCCACCACTTCTGTATAGGTAGGACACTGTCTCCTATGGCAACAATCTTGTAGAAGTCACTAACTGTAATTGAATCCAACTATTTGCAACATGAACAGTTCTCAGCTTACCCCATAATCACTCACTGTGGATCTTCACTCAATGAGCTCCCAGTCTCTCTCACTAGACTTCAGATCCAAAAGCCACTGGATCCATTGAGCTCTTCCACTGTTAGCACTCAGTATCTTCCTAAAACGTCACCCCCGCTTCCCTGCTGGGTCCCTGGCTTGGCACTCACAGATACTCTTCAAGTGTCACCCCGCAGACACGCTAGGTCCCTGGCTTGGAACTTGCTGATGCTCCACAAGCATCTCCTCTGCTGTCCCGCTGGGTCCCTGACTTGACACTTGCTGAAGTTTTCCCACTTCTTCACTGTCCCCGGCTGGTGAGAAGTCTGCTCTGATACTCAGGGCCGTCTTTAATATTGATTGGACCCCGGGCAAAAATTTTCTTGCAATTTCCCTCTCCACCTGCTCTGAGGCATACAATAGCAGCTAGACTCAAAATCAGTTTACTGTATCCGATCAGGCAGTGATTGCGATTGGTTGCCAGAGGTTACCGCACACGGTTCCTGCTTGTTGATTGGTTGCTAGAGGTTACAGCACATAATCTCCTCACTGTCTGCACACCATGGACTGGGGAAGTGAGCGGACCCATCAATAGACAGAAAACTCCTAGGGATCCTAGAATTCCTGGGATCATTGGCAGTGCTGGGGGGAGGGGTGGGTGTGATCAATGGCAATGCTGATTTTTTTACCGACTACCAATATAAAGAGGAGTTTCAACACTGGCCACCAATGTAATAGGGGTTTACACTGACCACTAATGTAATAGAAGCATTCACAGTAACCACCAATGTAAGGAGGGATTTAACATTTAACAAAAAAATTTGTTTTACAAATAAATATCTGAAAAGTGTGGCGTGCATTTGTATTCAGCCCCCTTTACTCTGATACCCCTAACTAAAATCTAGTGGAACCAATTGCCTTCAGAAGTCACCTAATTAGAAAATAGAGTCCATCTGTGTGTAATTCATTCTCAGTATAAATACAGCTGTTGTGTGAAGGTCTCAGATGTTTGTTAAAGAACCTTAGTGAACAAGCAGCGTCATGAAGGCCAAGAAACACACCAGACAGGTGAGGTATACATTTGTGGAGAGGTTTAAAGCAGGGTTAGGTTATAAAACACTATCCCAAGGTTTGACCACTAATGTAAGGTGAACATTCACACTGGCCACTAGTGTGAATTAAAGAATTCTACACCAAGCCCTAATATAATGAGAAGATTTACACTAACCACCAATGTAACTGAGACATTTAGCCTGCCTTCACATTTAAGTGTGTCGGGAACGCATGAAAAATCGCTTTCCTGACACCACAGAAACATGCTGCTCTTTAGGAGATACACAGCAGTGCCATCAATTGTTAAAGGGGTGTTTCAGCTAAAAAAATATTTTTTTAAAAGTCAGCAGCTAAAAAAAAAGTAGCTGCTGACTTTTAATAAGTACACTTACCCTCCCAGGGCGCCCACGATATCGGTCGTGGAGGCCGAGATGTCCCTCGGCGCTCCGGTCCCAGCGCCTCCATCCTCAGTAAGGGAAACAGGCAGTGAAGACTACGGCTTCGCTGACCGTTTCCTACTGCGCATGCGCGAGTCGTCGCACGGCGCTTTGTGAATGGGGAACGCGATGTGTTGTGGGACACACAGTTCCCATAACACACCGCGCCCCATTCACTAGAAGACAGCGCTAGGAGCAGAAGACAGAACAACATTTTTTATGAAGTTTTTTTTTTTTTTCAGGGTGGCCCTCCACTTTAATGACACCCTCATGCATCTGCTGACATGTGTCTTGGCACCGTGTGATTTAGAAAAATAGTTAGGGACTTTCTTCCGCATTTCTAGCGCATAGAGCAGCCCATTGAAATGAATGGGCTGCCCTACATGCTACCTACATCTTTATTCACCCTGTCAGTACATCTTTTCATCCTACAACCCCTGCTAATCTCTGCACCCCAAATCTCCCCCATCCTCTCCACTCCAACCCTCCCCCCTTTAACTCTACCTACCTCCTGTGCTCATGTTTGCATCCACCTTCCTTACCTCTATACATCCCGTCCTTGCTCACCTGTGCCAAACTGTAATTTCTTCTCCGCCTACCTCTGCGCACCCCAACAATATGCTTACCTTTGCAGAACAGGTGGATGTTAGGCTTAATGACCACAGTTGCAGGCAGGACTTTCAAGCATGTCCTTTTACCTCCCAGTGGGCAGCATTCAGAATAGGTGATGGTGGATATGACCTCAGGGGAGCATGATATACATATGAAGGCTGCCTTTATTTACATATAAATGCTGCTGGTCACCACTATTTACATATGAATGCCGCCACTATTTACATATGAATGCCGGTTATTTACATGTAAACATAGGGTCTGCAGGTCAGTCATCGGTACATAACAATAGGGCAGAGCTGGGCAGCATTAGTAGCAGCACTTCGCACTGAGATATTGGGACACAGCACAGGACTAAAACTTCAAGGGACAAGGGAATTTAAACCAGGATAGTTGGCAAGTATGAGGCAGCTGCTTTGGGCCCCACAACAATGTCAGGGCCCAGGGCAGCTGCCCCTTTTGCCTTGCCTTAAAGACGGCCCTGCTGGTACTAGCCTCAGCTTACTCAGTGGTCTCTGGTAACAAGGTGGATGGTCCCTTAGTGGCGACAGCTTCCTCTTTCCCCTTCGACCACATCTGGTTCCCCGGCCGGCAGAACAGCTACTTCTGGTTGGACTACAAGCCCCGCAGTCCCAACCCTACACTGTTCTCCTGCTTCTGGATAGGCCCTCAAACAGCCTAGCAGTAGGATGTCCCCGGGATAGGCCTAAGGCTTATGGCCTAGCAGCCCGGGGCAACATAACACATGTCCACCAGGCAGCACCGAACCCTGATTACCTGACTCCACCCAAATAAATAGGCTCTCCCAGCAGGCCAAGGGACCCAAGAAAAATCCCTGCCCATTGGCTGAGACACCCCATTTATTCCTAATCTGTCCTTGCTATGTCCTTGTCTTATCTAATGTCACCAGCTACAATGCCACCTAGTGACAAAAGAGAAAGGTGCAGCAAGTCCAGAATTGGGGGGAAATCAATTGATCTCCTAACAATTGGCCAAAGCAACTATCACCTGACAACTAAATTTAATAGCAGCCCTGCCTAAACATCAAGGTGCTACATGTCCTTCAGACTTTAGGGGGGCCGGACTGTGGCCATTGGGAGTAGAAAAGGTCCTGACGTCAGTTGGGGAAAACAATGCCCCATCGTTGGTGTCAGTGGGAGGAATTGTGCCCCATCGTTGTTGTCAGTGGGAGGAATTGTACCCTATCGTTGGTGATATTGGGGCTAATTGTTGGTGTCATTGGGAGGAATTGTGCCCTTTCATTGGTCTCAGTGGGGGGGGGGGGGGGGGGCATTGTTCGTATCAGTGAATAAAATAGTATAAATAATAGCAGAGCAAACGGCCGTATCTGGCCACAGTTTGGAGACCACTGCACTGAACAAATCAGAACAACCCTCTCTCACAGTACCATGTGCTTTGGTCCTTTCCTCTGACACATATGTCACCTGCTGAGTCCCGTAGTGTTGTATAGGTCAGATGATGAAACAAAGGTTCATTGTGGAGGACACAGGCCTCTGACACTCCCAGAAGTGTCCAATGCTGATGACACTTTCAGAAACAGCAGCAGTGAACAGAGGCGACGTAGGAGACACAGGCCACCAGAGAGGTGAGTATATTATCTTCTGATAAAGCGGGTGCCATTTTGGTCTGTTTAGAGAACTGACAGGGTATTTTTAAAAGGAAATTCCAGATAACAATTAGGGAAAATCTATCTACTAAACAGGTCAGAAAGTCTAAATAATATACCTTAAAGTGGCTGTAAACCTCTTAAATGAAGAATGAACAGAACATATTACTCTATAGTATGTACTTGCCTCAATCCAAAGCACTGCGTGTGATTTTTGTCTATAACCTCTGTTATCTGCATTAGTCACTTCTGACAGGTTATCCTGAAATCCCAGAATCCCAGGAGACGGTCGTGCCCCCCTGCCCACTAGCACACAGAAGGTGGTTAACAGCCTCAGCTGAGCATGCATTCCTATGAGATTGTGTAAATAGGGGGTGTCATTTCCCTCCACTCAGGTCTCACATTACACTAAGCTCTCCTCTCTATGCATACACGTATGCATCCCGCTCCTGCCTGCTGGAGCTGAGAAATAGCCTTTAATTTATGTGGTTCAGGGTACTGTAGAGAAGAGAGGGCTGCAGAGAAACCAGTACAGCTTATATAGGAGGATATATTTAATTGCTGTGTATCACCTGAATATAGTCACTTTAGTGGGTATATGTAAGAGTTTACAACCAATTGTATTTGAATTCTATATAATGCACTACATTCACAGCATGGGTGTATTTGCTAGAACGTAGCTCCTGGTGTGTGCTGTGATGACAGATGTGCTGATGCTCTGATCCTGACACATTTAACTGTTTACATTTTTTTTGGGCAAACTTTATTGCAATATCACATACAAAGTGCCATTTTAATAAGCTAGATGCAGTGGATTGCATTGCACCATGCTATGCATGCTCTACTTTTCCTCAGTGTACACCACAGTGCAGTGCAGTGGACTGGTCTTGTAGGAAATTCGTTTTTTTACTTTGTCTTCCTTTGCAGTCCCAACACAGTCCCAACGCATCTGGAGTGAAGGGGCCGTTCATGTAGCAATAGTAGCAATAAGAGTAGTAGTAGTACTGTACCGTGCTTGTGCTTACTGTTCCTCTAACCTGTATATAAAAAAATGATCATAAAAAATTACACAAAAGGTATTTAAAAATGGAAACTACAAAAAACCCTATAGTTATAACTTCCTATTAGTGACTAGGGATGAGCCGAACACCCCCGGGTTCGGTTCGAACCAGAACCTTCGAACGGACCGAAAGTTCGCGCAAATTTTCGAACCCTATACGTTATAATGGACGCGAACGTTTCGAAATCAAAAGTGCTAATTACAACGGCCAATATGCATGTTAATGTCATAAAACAGGTTTGGGGACCCGGGTCCTGCCCCAGGGGACATATATCAATGCAAAAAGAACTTTTAAAAACTAACGTTTTTTCGGGAGCAGTCATTTTAATGATGCATAAAGTGAAAAAAAAAAAAGTGAAATTTTCCTTTAAATATGGTACCTGGGGGGGTGTCTAAAGTATGCCTGTGAAGTGGCATGTGTTTCCCGTGTTTAGAACTGTCCTTGCACAAAATGACATTTGTAAAGGAAAAAAAAGAAGCCATTTAAAACCACTTGCGGCTTTAGGTTTGATCTTAAGTAGAATCTGAACAGGTACATTATGAATGCAATAAAAAGATTATTGGAGATTTGGGACTGTCTATGGTACATTCACAAAAGAAGAGTAATTTCATAAAGATATAATAAAATTGCTTGTTTTATTAACAAAGAAAAAGTTTTTTTGAAAAAACAAAGAAATACATACAATATTAGACTCCATGTACAGCAGTGTATGAATCATAGGGTTCAAAGAAATTACATACAGTTCCTAATGGAGCACCTATATTATCATACATTCAAAGTACACAGGTCATGATAATTGTCCAATCACTCGACATGTTTCGCCTATAAAGGCTTCATCAGGAGACAAGGATAAAATGTATTTGCAGATGGACGGAAGTTTTTTAGAGATTTTTCGTGTTCTATGGTATGTATACAAAACAATATATTGGTTAGTATATATAAAACAGTTGATAATCGTTAAAACGTTATATATGCTGCATAGAATGTGCAATGACAGGGATGTCTGGTGAAGTCAATTTACACATGCATGGTTCCCTACCTCCAATGTTATAGTGATCATACGCATGGTCAGGCTTCCAAATAGAGATGCCAATGGTTGCACTGGAGCACCCCCCAAGAAGGAAATAGAATCCATTAACTGGCAGACTGGACCTCAAACCAATCTGCCGAAGGAACTCAAAGAAGCATTGAAAACCCTCAAAACAAATAGCAATATTGTAATTAAACCATCAGACAAAGGAGGGAACTTGGTTATTCTAGATGTAGAGAATTATGAAAAAATGTGTTTAGATATAATATCAAACAAAACCTGGTACAGATCGGTACCAGCCTCACATGTAAACTACTATATGAATAAATATAAAAACATAATAACTAAGGCCCGCATAAACGGCACCATAGATGCTAAAACCTATGATTTTCTAGATATGACCTCATTCACTACTCCCACGTTTTATGCCTTGCCCAAGGTACATAAGAACTTGACATCGCCACCAGGCCGTCCCATAATCTCAGGATGTGGGTCCCTGACGGAAAAAGCCAGCCAATTGGTTGATGAGTATCTGTATCCGCATGTAAAATGTTTATTCTCTTATGTCAAAGACACTATAGAACTTCTGAAAAGCACAGACGGATTACAGATCCCTACAAATGCATGGCTTGTAGCCATTGACATAGAGGCCCTCTATAACTCGATCCCACATAAAAAGGGTATCGAGGTGATAGGGGAATTTTTGACAGAAAGAGACATTGATTCATGGAAATATAATGAGTTTGTATTGGAATTACTCAGCTTCGTGTTGATGCATAACATATTTGTGTTTAAACGCTCCCATTACCTCCAGATACAGGGGGTCGCTATGGGGGCAAAATGTGCACCCTCATATGCGAACCTGTATCTGGGGGGATGGGAGCGAGATTTATTCTCTGATGAGAGTAAAAGCCTATCGATCGGTCAGATCTTATCATGGAGTCGTTACATTGATGACGTCCTCATGATATGGTCGGGATCGAAGGAGGACCTTATTGCATTTCTGGACGAATTACAAAATAATGAATACAATCTAAAATTTACCTTTAATTACGACCAGAAAAGGATTACCTTCTTGGATGTCGAACTTTTTGTTGATGAGAAAGGGACATTGTGTTCCACCCTCTATAGAAAAGCCTCAGCAGGCAACAGCATGTTGCACGCGAGTAGCTCCCACCCTGAGAAGTTAATTAAAAGCATCCCTTACAGCCAATTTTTAAGGATAAAGCGAAATTGTACGCACCTCGATGATTTTCAGCGAGAGGCGAATCTTCTGCGTGAACGCCTCCTACTGCGAGGGTACAGTAAAACATGTCTCAGGAAAGCCTACAATCAGGTAGCGAACATGAACAGACAACTCCTACTATACAAACCTAGACGGGCTAAGACCCAGGAGAGTACACGAGTTGTTACTAAATACAACCGACAACATAAGAAGGTACGCAACATATA
This sequence comes from Lithobates sylvaticus, assembly GCA_028564925.1. NCBI lineage: Eukaryota > Metazoa > Chordata > Amphibia > Anura > Ranidae > Lithobates > Lithobates sylvaticus. The sequence continues at coordinate 77,299,303 of CM053031.1, forward strand.
CAAAAAATTTTGGTATTTATTATCCACTGATGAGAAAATATCCAAGTATATCAAACCTTATCCAGAAATTACATACAAAAGGTCACGTTCATTACGTGACACTTTGGTAAGTAGCCATTACTCGAGTGATCAGAACAATAAGAAACAAGTCCCAGGTACATACAAATGCGGTAAATGCAAATTTTGCCGCTTTATCTTGGAAGGAAAGAACATAGGTCTGCCAGATGGTAGAATATGGACTCCAAAACATCGCACTAACTGCCAATCAATAGGATCAGTATATTTGATGAAATGCCTATGTGGAGCATTCTATGTGGGAAAAACAAAACGCCCACTTTTCTGTCGTATGAGGGATCATGTATCACTAATATGTAAACGCAAAATGGAGACACCAATTAGCCGCCATGTAGGCCTATATCACAATTTTGATCTTAAATTCATTGGTTTCTATAGCCTTGAGCACCTCCCCCAACAGGAACGAGGGGGTGATCTAGACAAGAAACTTTTACAGATCGAAACTAGATGGATTTATTTGTTGGGGGCTACCCGATATCCGGGCCTCAACGAAGGAATCAGCTTTAAACCCTTCCTTTAATATGTGGTTCCTTATGCCTCGCCTTCTGCTTTTCACTCTCTCGCCAGCTGTATTTTTCCCATCGCTGTCCCTTTCCCTCCCCCTCCTTTCTTCCCTCATCCCCTTCTTTCCCGTCCCTTCCCCTTCCCTTCCCTTCCCACGTCCCTTCCCTCTCCTTGCCAGCAGGAGCAGCTGAGCACCGCTAGGCCTTATACGAGGGCCATATAGGGCCCGAATTTGGCCTCGATCTGTGTGTGCTGAGACGTGCTTGCTCATGCAATATTTCGCCCCCCCCTTTATGTGGGGGTGAAAGTGCTGATTAATATGGTTTTTGCCTTGCAAATATGTTTATTTTTGTGTTAAAAAACTACATGTACAACAATAATTTCACAATAAAAAAGAATAAGAATTATATGCTGCAGTGAAGGTATATATGCAGGGTGTCCTTTTTAATCTTTCTTTTTTTTTTTTTGTTTTTCTTTTTTTTTTTCTTTTCTCCTTCTTCCTTTTTTCTCTTTACAAGTTCATATTGATTCCGGTGGACTCTGCGCTGGCGCAGGCCCCAGGGGACAATGCATGGGGAGTGCCCCACTTGGCGATCGCCCCAGGGCTTTGGGGAATTGTATGGACTTATCCGGTTGCGTGGCGTGGTTGGTCTTGTCCACCCTAGGGTGGTCTCCTGCCCGCCGCGCTTCCGGGTCGGGGATCGGCTGCTAGTCCTGACCCGGCCATGAAGTTTGAGGTCTCCATCTACAGGGACCCTATCATGCCCTCAACTGACAGTACAGCTTGGCTGCTGTCAGCAGGGCATGCCAGGTCAGTCCCAGCTGAACTGTGCACCGGAAGTGTTTCCCCACAGGAAACACTCCGGTCACCTGGTCCGGGTTAGGCGCCGCCTGATCTCCGCACTACGTCCGCGTGACGTCAGCACGGCGTGACGTCACACGCCGTGCGCATTTGGCGCCACGGGGGGAGACTACTTAAACCCAGTCTGACGCTGTGTCAGACTGAGGTGGATGTGAGGCTCGGGACGCTCTGGGAACGGTCTAGAACAGGTAAATTGACTCAACCAAACTTATTTAACTGGTGGACTTTCTGTCCACCGCAAACTCGAATATATGAAACTACTACAACTATCTCTAATGTCCCTTTCATAGGCCTTGGATGTTTTACCCAGCCCCGTCTAGGGGCAATATATGGGTTGACCAGCCATCAAGCATGACACGCTCTGATGCCATATATATTCTATGATAAGGTACGGGAATATAACGCCCCCATTTTCTGGGGATCCATGAAATGTACTGGATATGGTTCCTATGCATTTTCACTGGGGTTTTTCTTCTTTTGCTTTGTTACCTTTTAGAAATTGTCCTGATCCAGTGGATAAACACTCAAAACTAAGACCCAGCAGTTCCCATTTGCTTCCCCCCATTCGGTTCTATTTGCATGGGGGGCTGATCGACCCGAGCCTCTTACAAGTATAGATCTTTACAAGTTTTCGTTGAGGTAGGTAAAGCGTGACAACTGATAGTGGGCACGGTCACACCACTTTGCCACCGTACGAATGATTATGGCTTATGTGAAAATAATTGAGATTAATAAGTACATTTGTACTCCACAGGCCCTACAAATACTTTATTGGATGAAGTTATAGGACTTTCCTCTCCCCCTACAACTCCCCAGCCACGATAGGTGGTGCTCGCTGGGTACGTCCCTGTGTGGGTTCCCTTCTTGGGGGGTGCTCCAGTGCAACCATTGGCATCTCTATTTGGAAGCCTGACCATGCGTATGATCACTATAACATTGGAGGTAGGGAACCATGCATGTGTAAATTGACTTCACCAGACATCCCTGTCATTGCACATTCTATGCAGCATATATAACGTTTTAACGATTATCAACTGTTTTATATATACTAACCAATATATTGTTTTGTATACATACCATAGAACACGAAAAATCTCTAAAAAACTTCCGTCCATCTGCAAATATATTTTATCCTTGTCTCCTGATGAAGCCTTTATAGGCGAAACATGTCGAGTGATTGGACAAGTATCATGACCTGTGTACTTTGAATGTATGATAATATAGGTGCTCCATTAGGAACTGTATGTAATTTCTTTGAACCCTATGATTCATACACTGCTGTACATGGAGTCTAATATTGTATGTATTTCTTTGTTTTTTCAAAAAAACTTTTTCTTTGTTAATAAAACAAGCAATTTTATTATATCTTTATGAAATTACTCTTCTTTTGTGAATGTACCATAGACAGTCCCAAATCTCCAATAATCTTTTTATTGCATATTAATCAGGGATGATAGTACATTATCTATGTAAAATCTTGGGAGAACACTCCAGTCTAGTGAGCTCTGAAAAGGTACATTATGAAGTGTAGCTCCATCCCAAAAAAATCTATTTTTAAGCTTTTTGGAGAACATAGGGAGGGGTTATCACCCCTGTAACATTTGCTGTCTTTGCACATCTGTTCAGAACATGTCACCTCACTTTCCGTCCCAATGACAAATGTTTTTGGAAAAGTGGGGTTTTAATTGAAACAAGGATTGGTGATAAAGTATCAGTAGAGAGGAGATACCTTTTTCCCAAATTAAATCTAACAGGATAGAATTTCCCTTCCTAGGGGTAGATTTCCTCTCACTTCCTGTTTTCTCTTTCCATTTGCAAGTAGGAGTCGTTTGTAAGTTGGATGTTTGAAAGTAGGGGCCTGGCGTATATACTCTGCAGAAATTTGCCCTATTAGATGTTGGTGTAGCCACAAGACTGGTGGGCACAGGAATGGGCCCTGCTGTGAGTTAATAGATCAAGATTTGTAATTGCATGCACCTGTTGAACAGGGCAGAAAAATTGGGGGTGGTGGTGGTGGTGGTGGACGGTTTTGCCACAAGACTGTAAGCTCTCACAGTTACTCTTGGTGGGCGCAGGAATGGGCCCTGCTGTGAGTTATTAGATCAAGATTTGTAATTGCAAGCACCTGATGAACAGGGCAGAAAAATTGGGCCTTTGGCGGTGGTGGTGGACGGTGTTGCCACAAGACTGTAGGCCCTCATAGTTACTCTTGGTGGGCGCAGGAATGGGCCCTGCTGTGAGTTATTAGATCAAGATTTGTAATTGCAAGCACCTGATGAACAGGGCAGAAAAATTGGGCCTTTGGCGGTGGTGGTGGACGGTGTTGCCACAAGACTGCAGGCCCTCATAGTTACTCTTGGTGGGCGCAGGAATGGGCCCTGCTGTGAACTATTAGATCAAGATTTGTAATTACCCGCCCCTGTTAAACAGGGGCTGAAAAATTGTGCCTTAGGCACTGGTGCTGGTGCCACAACACTGCAACCCCTCACAGAGACTGTACTTGGAGCACAGCAGTCACACGTGTTGCGAAGCATTTTTTTAAAAAATTGTAAGTACACGCCCCTGTTAAACAGGGGCTGAAAAATTGTGCCTTAGGCACTGGTGCTGGTGCCACAACACTGCAACCCGGCCCTCACAGATACTGTACTTGGAGCACAGCAGTCACACGTGTTGCGAAGCATTTTTTTTAAAAAATTGTAAGTACACGCCCCTGTTAAACAGGGGCTGAAAAATTGTGCCTTAGGCACTGGTGCTGGTGCCACAACACTGCAACCCGGCCCTCACAGATACTGTACTTGGAGCACAGCAGTCACACGTGTTGCGAAGCATTTTTTTTTAAAAATTGTAAGTACACGCCCCTGTTAAACAGGGGCTGAAAAAATTGTGCCTTAGGCACTGGTGCTGGTGCCACAACACTGCAACCCGGCCCTCACAGATACTGTACTTGGAGCACAGCAGTCACACGTGTTGCGAAGCATTTTTTTAAAAAAATTGTAAGTACACGCCCCTGTTAAACAGGGGCTGAAAAATTGTGCCTTAGGCACTGGTGCTGGTGCCACAACACTGCAACCCGGCCCTCACAGATACTGTACTTGGAGCACAGCAGTCACACGTGTTGCGAAGCATTTTTTTTAAAAAATTGTAAGTACACGCCCCTGTTAAACAGGGGCTGAAAAATTGTGCCTTAGGCACTGGTGCTGGTGCCACAACACTGCAACCCGGCCCTCACAGATACTGTACTTGGAGCACAGCAGTCACACGTGTTGCGAAGCATTTTTTTTTAAAAATTGTAAGTACACGCCCCTGTTAAACAGGGGCTGAAAAATTGTGCCTTAGGCACTGGTGCTGGTGCCACAACACTGCAACCCGGCCCTCACAGATACTGTACTTGGAGCACAGCAGTCACACGTGTTGCGAAGCATTTTTTTTAAAAAATTGTAAGTACACGCCCCTGTTAAACAGGGGCTGAAAAATTGTGCCTTAGGCACTGGTGCTGGTGCCACAACACTGCAACCCGGCCCTCACAGATACTGTACTTGGAGCACAGCAGTCACACGTGTTGCGAAGCATTTTTTTTTTAAAAATTGTAAGTACACGCCCCTGTTAAACAGGGGCTATCAGGCTGGTACGTACCTGACTGGTGAGTCTACTTGGGCAGAGAGGAGGTCTCCCGTACGGATCCCACTATCGGCCCCTGGAGATGGGTACAGGAGGCACGAGAGTGAGGAAGGGTAAGAGAGCCTGGTGCAGGGTATCCGGATGTGGTGAGGAGAGTCCACTGGAGACCGGGTGGAGTGCGGGTATGCGGGATACACAGGAGGAGATTCCACAGGTGGGTGATGCAAATGAAAGTATGTAGGATATCCAGAAGATATGGTAAGTCCAGGTATAAGCCCCACTGGGGACAAGATGGGTGTAGGTATGCGGGGTACAGCAGATGAAGGGAGGCGTGGAGTAGAAAGCAGGCACAAGTCTCTCAATAGGGATCAAGATAATCTAGATACCTTCAAGGTCTGGTGGTGTTCCGATGGCGAGGCACAAAAGGGACAAGCATAAGAATGGTCAGTCAGGCAGAGGTCGTCAGGCAGGCGGAGATCAAGGAATTCCAAAAGGGCAAGCCGGGTCACAGGATCAAACAAGGTTTTAGCAGGTTTACAAACACAGGAACAAGGTCTCTGGAAAGCTGAAGATCAGGCAGCACTGGCCAACAGGTGCTGCCTGATTAAGTAGGCTGACTGGCGCCAACAGCACACACAGGTGTGTTCCAATTACTGTGGGCGCGCGCCCGGACACGTGCACGCGCGCGCGCACGCAAGCCCGCACCCGCAGGAACGCGCACAGGAGTGCGCGCACTAGCGCGCGCTGGCGCGCGGCGGCGCGCACCACCCGGCTGTCTGGAATAGCGGTTTTTGTGACAGTGCCCCCTCCTTAAGGGCAGCCTCCGGATGCCCAGACGAGTTAACTTGGAGGCGTGTGAGTCTTTGAAAGCCCGTAATAACTCACCCGCATGCAGGTTGTCTTCAGGTTCCCATGAATTATCTTCAGGCCCGTATCCTTTCCATTTGATGAGAAACTGGATCTGATTACGTCTTTTCCTACAATCCAGAATTGCTTCCACCTCGAATTCTTCTTCGTCATTGACAATAATGGGTTTGGGGGGACCAACCCTGCGGCCTGCAAAAGGATTAGGAGTCACTGGTTTTAAAAGGGTAACATGGAAGACTGGATGTATCCTTAGAGAAGTAGGTAAATCCAATTCGTAGGCGACATTATTAATTTTTCTTTTCACGGAAAAAGGACCCAAGAACTTAGGGCCTAATTTTCTGGAGGGGCAGGCCATCTTTAAATTGATGGTGGACAACCAGACCTGATCGCCAGGTTCCAGGATGAGTTCTCCGCGCTTCTTACCATCAAAGATCCTCTTGTAATTTTCTTGTGCCTTAGTCATGGTCTCCTGTAGTAACTTGTTGTTAGTGGAGAAGAAGTCAAGTGTTTCTGAAACTGCGGGTATGGAGCATTCCGGGATTGACCTGGGTAAAAAGGATGGGTGAAACCCATAATTGGCGAAGAACGGGGTTTGGTTAATACTTGAGTGCAGAGAGTTATTGTATGAGAACTCAGCCATGGGGAGCAAGGAGGCCCAATCATCTTGGGAAAAGGTAGAAAAACAGCGTAGATATTGCTCTAATGTCTGATTGGTTCTCTCGGTCTGGCCGTTTGTCTGTGGATGATATGCAGATGAGAAAGCCAACTCGATTTCCAGAGATCGACAGAGAGCTTTCCAAAACCTTGAGGTGAACTGGACACCACGATCTGAAACTATGTTTGTTGGGACTCCATGTAACCTTACCACTTCTTTAATGAACATTTGTGCAGTTTCCAAAGCTGAAGGGGTACCCTTCATGGGCAAAAAATGTGCCATCTTTGACAATCTGTCCACTATAACAAAAATAGAAGAAAAACCTTCTGAAGGTGGGAGTTCGACAATAAAATCTATTGAAACCATACTCCATGGTCTTTCTGGGACTGGTAAAGGTTTTAATAGACCCCAGGCTCTTGTTCGGCTAGTCTTATTCCGAGCACAGACACAACATGATTCGACATAACTCTTACAATCCTTGGTCAGATGGGGCCACCAGAAGGTACGTAGTAGTAGATCGGTTGTTTTGGAGATACCAAAGTGCCCAGCCAGTTTGTGGTCATGACATAACTCTAATATATGTAACCTCAATTTTTCTGGAACCACAATCTTGCCTTCATGCCAAAACAAACCATCTTTACTGGAAACTCCATCCAAGGGAGGCATCCCGATGGAGGCTTGTTTGATCCGAGATATGAGATCCTCTTGTAAGAGTAGGAAATTCCCGGGGGGTAGAATGGTGTCGGGAGGAATATCGTGCTCGATATCCAAGAACATCCGAGAAAGAGCATCTGGCTTACTGTTTTTGGAGCCTGGCCGATAGGTTATGTGGAGTTGGAAACGTGAGAAGAATAGAGCCCACCTGGCTTGTCGTGGTCTTAATCTTTTAGCTGTTCTCAGATACTCCAAGTTTTTGTGGTCGGTGTACACCAGAACAGGATGCGCAGCCCCCTCCAATAGGTAGCGCCATTCTTCCAATGCTACTTTGATGGCGAGGAGTTCCCTGTCGCCCACATCATAATTTCGTTCTGAAGAGGTTAGTTTGCGGGAGAAGAAGCCTACTGGGAAAAGAAGAGCTTTGGTACCCTGTCGTTGGGATAGCACCGCCCCCACTGCAATCTCCGAAGCATCGACTTCTAAAACAAAAGGCAAGGCTGGGTTCGGATGTTTGAGGATAGAGGCAGAAGTAAAAAGTTCTTTAAGTTTTTCAAAGGCCCGTTGTGCTTTGGAACTCCAATGAAATCGAATTCCCTGTCGAGTAAGTTCGGTGATGGGTGAAATAATAGAGGAGAATCCTTTGATAAATTTTCTGTAGAAATTGGCAAAGCCAATGAAGCGTTGTACTCCCTTTCTGTCTATGGGTGCTGGCCAATCCAAAATGGCGGATACCTTTTCGGGGTCCATTTTGATTCCTTCTGCTGATATGATTAGTCCCAGGAATTGTACGCTCTGGATCTCGAAGTTACATTTTTCAAATTTTGCATACAGTCCATGTTGTCTTAGACGGGTAAGGACGTTTCGGACATGTCTGCGGTGGTCGGTCAAGGAGGGAGAGAAAATTAGAATATCGTCCAAATAAACAATAACGTACAAATCCAGATAATCATGGAAGATGTTATTAACGAAGTGTTGGAAGGTTGCTGGGGCATTACATAATCCAAATGGCATGACGAGGTACTCGTAGTGCCCAAACCGAGTACGGAAAGCCGTTTTCCACTCGTCCCCTTTTCGGATACGGATCAGGTTGTAAGCCCCCCGAAGATCCAGTTTTGTGAAGATTTTGGCTGTACCCAGCCTCTGAAAAAGTTCTGGTACCAATGGAAGGGGGTATCTGTTCTTGATGGTAATCTTGTTTAATTCACGATAATCAATGCAGGGGCGAAGAGAATGATCTTTTTTTTCGACGAAGAAGATACCTGCACCGGCCGGGGATGTGGAGGGACGAATGAACCCTTTTGCCAGATTCTCGTCTATGTAATCTTTTAGAGTGCCCAATTCCTGTTCCGTAAGTGGGTAGATTCTTCCGAAGGGAACTTCTGTTCCAGGTAGAAGTTCTATAGGACAATCATAAGGCCTGTGTGGCGGAAGTGTCTCTGCCCCCTTTTTGCTGAACACATCTGCAAAGTCCCGGTAAGGTTCAGGGATGGACTGGTAGAGTTCTGAGTCAGTCCCCAGGCATAGGAGCGAAGCCGGTTCGTTGGGTTTTCCGTAGTGACAGTTCTGATGGCAATAACTGGAAGAAAACTGAACTTCACCTGTAGCCCAATTGATACTGGGGTTGTGAGCACGTAACCAAGGCATCCCTAAAATTATCGGGAAGAGAGGTGAAGGTATGACATCCAACCGTAAGAGCTCCTGGTGTTGAGGTCCTATGGTGGTCAGAAGGGGTTCCGTTTCCTGGGTGACTGGGCCGGAACTAAGTGTGGAGCCATCCGCCAGGTGGACCGCAAGGCCCCGTACTTTGGGTTGAAGAGGGATGCCATGGTTGGTTGCAAAAACTTGGTCAATGAAGCAGCTGCATGCTCCTGAGTCAATGATGACTGATACTGGAATGCTCCGACCGGAGAGCTGCAAAACAATATTGAGAGCCAGGTGAGTACCGGTTGGGAGTAAGACGGGTGCACATAAAGAAGAGGCAGACAACCACTTACGTGTCTTGTTGGGGCACATTCTTGCATAGTGTCCAGATTCCCCACAATACAAACATAGATTATGAGCCCGTCTGCGCATCTTTTCCTCAGGGGTCAGGGAAGGCCGAATTAGTCCGATTTGCATTGGTTCAGGAGCCCCAGAAGCCAGGGTAGATGAAGCTGAAGGGACTGTGTTAGAAGGACCAGGCACTTTGGGAAGCATCCAAAAGGGGCGAGAAGGACCAGAGGATCTTTCGGCCCGTCTTTCCCTAAGACGGCGGTCAATTTGAACTGAGAGGTTAATGAGTTCATCCAAGGACTGAGGGATACCAACACGGGCCAACTCATCTTTTAGAGAATCTGATAGTCCTCTGCGAAATTGGTGTCGCAGTGCCGCATCATTCCACTCTGTATCAGAGCTCCAGCGTTTGAATTCCACGGCGTAATCCTCGGCCGTTCTGCGACCTTGCTGTAAGGATTGCAATGCGGTTTCAGCCGTGGCAGCAGGTTGAGGGTCCTCATATAGCTGAGCCATTGCAGTGAGGAAACGGTCCAGGGAGTCCAAGGACGCAGACTTCTGTTCCAGAAGGCGGTGGGCCCAGGTTTGTGGTTCACCAGTCAGAAGGGAGATGATAAACCCCACTTTTGTAGCTTCCAAAGAAAAAGTCCGTGGTTGTAGAGCGAAATAAAGTTCACATGCATTGCGAAACGCACGGTATTTACTTCGTTCCCCAGAGAATCTTTCCGGTATTGGTACCTTGGGTTCTGGTGGTAGCATGATCACGGATGGTGCTTGAGGGTACCCAACAGAAGACGCCACCTGGGGGACAGAAGATGCAGACATGGTTTGGACTTGTTCTTCCAATCGGGAATAGCCTTCCTGTAGGCCCTTCACAGCTTGGGATAGACCCGCTAGATGCCTGCACATATCCTCCATGGGAGAGACCCCCTGCCCGGACTCAGTCATGGCTGCCTGATACTATCAGGCTGGTACGTACCTGACTGGTGAGTCTACTTGGGCAGAGAGGAGGTCTCCCGTACGGATCCCACTATCGGCCCCTGGAGATGGGTACAGGAGGCACGAGAGTGAGGAAGGGTAAGAGAGCCTGGTGCAGGGTATCCGGATGTGGTGAGGAGAGTCCACTGGAGACCGGGTGGAGTGCGGGTATGCGGGATACACAGGAGGAGATTCCACAGGTGGGTGATGCAAATGAAAGTATGTAGGATATCCAGAAGATATGGTAAGTCCAGGTATAAGCCCCACTGGGGACAAGATGGGTGTAGGTATGCGGGGTACACAGATGAAGGGAGGCGTGGAGTAGAAAGCAGGCACAAGTCTCTCAATAGGGATCAAGATAATCTAGATACCTTCAAGGTCTGGTGGTGTTCCGATGGCGAGGCACAAAAGGGACAAGCATAAGAATGGTCAGTCAGGCAGAGGTCGTCAGGCAGGCGGAGATCAAGGAATTCCAAAAGGGCAAGCCGGGTCACAGGATCAAACAAGGTTTTAGCAGGTTTACAAACACAGGAACAAGGTCTCTGGAAAGCTGAAGATCAGGCAGCACTGGCCAACAGGTGCTGCCTGATTAAGTAGGCTGACTGGCGCCAACAGCACACACAGGTGTGTTCCAATTACTGTGGGCGCGCGCCCGGACACGTGCACGCGCGCGCGCGCACGCAAGCCCGCACCCGCAGGAACGCGCACAGGAGTGCGCGCACTAGCGCGCGCTGGCGCGCGGCGGCGCGCACCACCCGGCTGTCTGGAATAGCGGTTTTTGTGACAGATGTGCGTTCGGGAAGAACGCTGGAGGCAGGACAGGCCAGTAGCTCAATTGCATACTGTGCAAGCTCTGGCCAGTGATCCATCCTCAGGACCCCAGTAAGCCAGAGATTTTCGGTGGGAAAGGTGTCCAAGTCTGACCTTGCCCCAAGGTATTCCTGCACCATGTATATCAGACGCTGTCGATGGTTGCTGGAACCGATCATACCTTTGGGGCTGCGGACTAAAAAATTGTCTGAACGCATCGGTCAGACGTCCACCTTCCCCACCGCTCCTTCTGCCACTGACCGAAGCCTCAGCAACTCGTCGCCCAGGACCAGGAGTTTGTAGCCTCCCAGTTTCTGGGAACGCGTTGCACAGACCTTTCTGCAAGGCCTCCCTGAGATGTCTCATCCTCTGCTCCCTCTGCGACGGCAAGATAAGGTCCGCAACCTTACCCTTGTACCGCGGATCAAGGAGAGTGGCCAGCCAGTAATGGTCCCTCTCCTTGATCCGAAGAACACGAGGATCCTTCCGCAGGCTTTGCAGGATCAGGGAGGCCATGCAGCGTAGGTTAGCTGAGGCATTCGGTCCGGAGTCTCTGGGTCACTGAGGATGACATGATCGCCAGCCACCTCCTCCCAGCCACGTACAAGTCCACTGGCTTGTTGGGGACTGTACATCATCCCTAAAAGACTGCTGCTGCTGATGCTGAGTGCCAGGCTCCACCTCCATGCTCACACAATCCTCCTCCTCCTCCCCTCCTCCTCCTCCTCCTCATCCTCTTCCTGTGTGATGGGTGGGACAGAAGGAACACTGTCCGGATAAAGGGGGCCTTGAGAGGCAAGGAAGTCCTCCTCTTCCTGCCTCTGTTCTGCCTCAAGTGCCCTGTCCATTATCCCACGCAGCGTATGCTCCAACAGGTGGACAAGAGGGACAGTGTCACTGATGCATGCACTGTCACTGCTCACCATCCTCGTGGCCTCCTCAAATGGTGAGAGGACAGTGCATGCATCCCTGATCATGCTCCACTGACGTGGGGAAAAAAAAAAACCAAGCTCCCCTGACCCTGTCCTGGTGCCGTAGTCGCAAAGGTACTCATTGATGGCCCTCTGCTGCGTGTGCAGTCGCTGCAGCATGGCCAACGTTGAGTTCCACCTGGTGGGCATGTCAGATATTAGGCGGTTCTTGGGCAGGTTCAGCTCCTTTTGCAGCTCAGTCAGCCGAGCACTGGCATTATAAGATCGGCGGAAATGCACACAGACTTTCCTGGCCTGCCTCAGGACATCCTGTAAGCCTGGGAACCTGCCCAAGAACCGCTGCACCACCAGGTTGAGGACGTGAGCCATGCAGGGCACATGGGTGAGCTGCCCCTGTCGCAGGGCGGAGAGGAGGTTGGTGCCATTGTCAGAAACGACCATTCCTGGCTTAAGCTGACGTGGCGTCAACCACCTCTCGGCCTGCCCCTGCAGAGCTGCCAGAACCTCTGGCCCAGTGTGGCTCCTGTCCCCCAAACACACCAGCGCAAGCACGGCATGGCATCTTTTTGCCTGCGTACTTGCGTAGCCCCTTGTACGCCTACGAGCACCGCTGGTTCCAAGGACAGAGCACTGGAGGAAGAAGAAGAGGAGGGGGTGGAGGAGAGAGGTGTGTCACAACCAGTAGCAGTAGTCGCGTTTTGGAGGCGTGGTGGCGGAACAACCTCCAACAACTACTGCACCTTGTCCTGCATCCCTCCCAGCTGCCATAGAGTGACCCAATGGGCCGTGAAAGAAAGGTACCGTCCCTGTCCATGCCTGCTGGACCATGAGTCAGCGGTAATATGCACCTTACCGCTGACCGCCCTGTCCAGCGAGGCATGGACATTGCCCTCCACATGCCGGTAGAGAGACGGAATCGCCTTTCGCGAGAAAAAGTGGCGTTTGGAACCTGCCACTGAGGAACCGCACATTGAACAAACTCACGGAGGGGGCCGAGTCTACCAACTGAAAAGGCAGCAGTTGAAGTCCCCGGCTGGTGAGAAGTCTGCTCTGATACTCAGGGCCGTCTTTAATATTGATTGGACCCTGGGCAAAAATTTTCTTGCAATTTCACTCTCCACCTGCTCTGAGGCATACAATAGCAGCTAGACTCAAAATCAGTTTACTGTATCAGATCAGGCAGTGATTGCGATTGGTTGCCAGAGGTTACCGCACACGGTTCCTGCTTGTTGATTGGTTGCTAGAGATTACTGTACAGTAATACTGCTCACTGATTGGTTGCTAGTGGTTACAGCACATCATCTCCTCACTGTCTGCACACCATGGACTGGGGAAGTGAGCGGACCCATCAATAGACAGAAAACTCCTAGGGATCCTAGAATTCCTGAGATCATTGGCAGTGCTGGGGGGAGGGGTGGGTGTGATCAATGGCAATGCTGATTTTTTTTACCGACTACCAATATAAAGAGGAGTTTCAACACTGGCCACCAATGTAATAGGGGTTTACACTGACCACTAATGTAATAGAAGCATTCACAGTAACCACCAATGTAAGGAGGGATTTAACATTTAACAAAAAATTTTGTTTTACAAATAAATATCTGAAAAGTGTGGCGTGCATTTGTATTCAGCCCCCTTTACTCTGATACCCCTAACTAAAATCTAGTGGAACCAATTGCCTTCAGAAGTCACCTAATTAGAAAATAGAGTCCATCTGTGTGTAATTCATTCTCAGTATAAATACAGCTGTTGTGTGTCTCAGATGTTTGTTAAAGAACCTTAGTGAACAAGCAGCATCATGAAGGCCAAGAAACACACCAGACAGGTGAGGTATACATTTGTGGAGAGGTTTAAAGCAGGGTTAGGTTATAAAACACTATCCCAAGTTTTGACCACTAATGTAAGGTGAACATTCACACTGGCCACTAGTGTGAATTAAAGAATTCTACACCAAGCCCTAATATAATGAGAAGATTTACACTAACCACCAATGTAACTGAGACATTTAGCCTGCCTTCACATTTAAGTGTGTCGGGAACGCATGAAAAATCGCTTGACACCGCAGAAACATGCTGCCCTTTAGGAGATACACAGCAGTGCCATCAATTGTTAAAGGGGTGTTTCAGCTAAAAAAATATTTTTTTAAAAGTCGGCAGCTAAAAAAAAGTAGCTGCTGACTTTTAATAAGTACACTTACCCTCCCAGGGCGCCCACGATATCGGTCGTGGAGGCCGAGATGTCCCTCGGCGCTCCGGTCCCAGCGCCTCCATCCTCAGTAAGGGAAACAGGCAGTGAAGACTACGGCTTCGCTGACCGTTTCCTACTGCGCATGCGCGAGTCGTCGCACGGCGCTTTGTGAATGGGGAACGCGATGTGTTGTGGGACACACCGTTCCCATAACACACCGCGCCCCATTCACTAGAAGACAGCGCTAGGAGCAGAAGACAGAACAACATTTTTTATGAAGTTTTTTTTTTCAGGGTGGCCCTCCACTTTAATGACACCCTCACGCATCTGCTGACATGTGTCTTGGCACCGTGTGATTTAGAAAAATAGTTAGGGACTTTCTTCCGCATTTCTAGCGCATAGAACAGCCCATTGAAATGAATGGGCTGCCCTACATGCTACCTACATCTTTATCCACCCTGTCAGTACATCTTTTCATCCTACAACCCCTGCTAATCTCTGCACCCCAAATCTCCCCCATCCTCTCCACTCCAACCCTCCCCCCTTTAACTCTACCTACCTCCTGTGCTCATGTTTGCATCCACCTTCCTTACCTCTATACATCCCTTCCTTGCTCACCTGTGCCAAACTGTAATTTCTTCTCCGCCTACCTCTGCGCACCCCAACAATATGCTTACCTTTGCAGAACAGGTGGATGTTAGGCTTAATGACCACAGTTGCAGGCAGGACTTTCAAGCATGTCCTTTTACCTCCCAGTGGGCAGCATTCAGAATAGGTGATGGTGGATATGACCTCAGGGGCGCATGATATACATATGAATGCTGCCTTTATTTACATATAAATGCTCCTGGTCACCACTATTTACATATGAATGCTGCCACTATTTACATATGAATGCCGGTTATTTACATGTAAACATAGGGTCTGCAGGTCAGTCATCGGTACATAACAATAGGGCAGAGCTGGGCAGCATCAGTAGCAGCACTTCGCACTGAGATATTGGGACACAGCATAGGACTAAAACTTCAAGGGACAAGGGAATTTAAACCAGGATAGTTGGCAAGTATGAGGCAGTTGCTTTGGGCCCCACAACAATGTCAGGGCCCAGGGCAGCTGCCCCTTTTGCCTTGCCTTAAAGATGGCCCTGCTGGTACAAGCCTCAGCTTACTCACAGAGGTCTCCGGTAACAAGGTGGATGGTCCCTTAGTGCCGACAGCTTCCTCTTTCCCCTTCGACCACAACTGGTTCCCCGGCCGGCAGAACCGCTACTTCTGGTTGGACTACAAGCCCCGCAGTCCCAACCCTACACTGTTCTCCTGCTTCTGGATAGGCCCTCAAACAGCCTAGCAGCAAGATGTCCCCAGGATAGGCCTAAGGCTTATGGCCTAGCAGCCCGGGGCAACATAACACATGTCCACCAGGCGGCACTGAACCCCGATTACCTGACTCCACCCAAATAAATAGGCTCTCCCAGCAGGCCAAGAAACCCAAGAAAATCCCTGCCCATTGGTTGAGACACCCTATTTATTCCTAATCTGTCCTTGCTATGTCCTTGTCTTATCTAATGTCACCAGCTACAATGCCACCTAGTGACAAAAGAGAAAGGTGCAGCAAGTCCAGAATTGGGGGGAAATCAATTGATCTCCTAACAATTGGCCAAAGCAACTATCACCTGAAAACGAAATTTAATAGCAGCCCTGCCTAAACATCAGGGTGCTACATGTCCTTCAGACTTTAGGGGGGCCGGACTGTGGCCATTAGGAGTAGAAAAGGTCCTGACGTCAGTTGGGGAAAACAATGCCCCATCGTTGGTGTCAGTGGGAGGAATTGTACCCTATCGTTGGTGATATTGGGGCTAATTGTTGGTGTCATTGGGAGGAATTGTGCCCCTTCATTGGTCTCAGTGGGGGGGGGGGGGCATTGTTCGTATCAGTGAATAAAATAGTATAAATAATAGTATAAATAATAGTAGAGCAAACGGCCGTATCTGGCCGCAGTTTGGAGACCACTGCACTGAACAAATTAGAACAACCCTCTCTCACAGTACCATGTGCTTTGGTCCTTTCCTCTGACACATATGTCACTTGCTGAGTCCCGTAGTGTTGTATAGGTCAGATGATGAAACAAAGGTTCATTGTGGAGGACACAGGCCTCTGACACTCCCAGAAGTGTCCAATGCCGATGACACTTTCAGAGACAGCAGCAGTGAACAGAGGCGAGGTAGGAGACACAGGCCACCAGTGGGGTGAGTATATTATCTTCTGCTGAAGCGGGTGCCATTTTGGTCTGTTTAGAGAACTGACAGGGTCTTTTTAAAAGAAAATTCCAGAAAACAATCAGGGAAAATCTATCTACTAAACAAGTCAGAAAGTCTAAATAATATACCTTAAAGTGGCTGTAAACCTCTTAAATGAAGAATGAACAGAACATATTACTCTATAGTATGTACTTGCCTCAATCCAAAGCACTGCGTGTGATTTTTGTCTCTAACCTCTGTTATCTGCATTAGTCACTTCTGACAGGTTATCCTGAAATCCCAGAATCCCAGGAGACGGTCGTGCCCCCCTGCCCACTAGCACACAGAAGGTGGTTAACAGCCTCAGCTGAGCATGCATTCCTATGAGATTGTGTAAATAGGGGGTGTCATTTCCCTCCACTCAGGTCTCACATTACACTAAGCTCTCCTCTCTATGCATACACGTGTGGTGTCAGATTCCCGCTCCTGCCTGATGAAGCTGAGAAATAGCCTTTAATTTATGTGGTTCAGGGTACTGTAGAGAACAGAGGGCTGCAGAGAAACAAGTACAGCTTATATAGGAGGATATATTTCATTGCTGTGTATCACCTGAAGATAGTCACTTTAGTGGGTATATGTAAGAGTTTACAACCATTTGTATTTGAATTCCATATAATGCACTACATTCACAGCATGGGTGTATTTGTTAGAACGTAGCTCCTGGTGTGTGCTGTGATGACAGAGGTGCTGATGCTCTGATCCTGACACATTTAACTGTTTACATTTTTTTTGGGCAAACTTTATTGCAATATCACATCACAAAGTGTCATTTCAATAAGCTAGATGCAGTAGATTGCATTGCACCATGCTATGCATGCTGTATTTTTCCTCAGCGTACACCACAGTGCAGTGCGGTGGACTGGTCTGATAGGAAATTAGTTTTTTTACTTTGTCTTCCTTTGCAGTCCCAACACAGTCCCAACGCATCTGGAGTGAAGGGGCCGTTCATGTAGCAATAGTAGCAATAAGAGTAGTAGTAGTACGGTACTGTGCTTGTGCTTACTGTTCCTCTAACCTGTATATAAAAAAACGATCATAAAAAATTACACAAAAGGTATTTAAAAATGGAAACTACAAAAAACCCTATAGTTATAACTTCCTATTAGTGACTATGCAAATACATAATAATTCAATTTTCAATGAGGAATTAATTTCCATATACGGTAAGTAAGTTATGGTTCCATACTCATTTTTTTACCAGTATTTTTAGAGGCTTTAACTATTAGCCCCAGTTCAGCGTATGAATCACACAGGAACACCCTGCACATTCCTGTGCAATTCACATGCGATTCAGTGCGGTGCAATTTGAGCCCATTACTTTTGAATGGGCTCAAATCGCACTGCATTGCACCAAAAGTAGCGCATGCACCACTTTTGGAAACGCACTGCAACCGGATCACATGGTACTTTTGTTAACATTGACACCCGCTGCAGAAAATGCAGTGCATTTTGAATGTGGTGCAGGAAATGCGCACAGAGCGTGGGTTTCATGCACCGCATTCTACTGTGAACCTGACCTTAATTAATGATCATTTTTCAAAAACACAGTTGAAAAAGTTAAAGTTTAACTCACTGGATTGTAGGAAAAGGTTACTTTTCATTACTGTGTTGCTCAGGACTTGTTTGATACAGTTTCTTGATGCGATAAGCAATGATTCTTGGCAAATGTAGAAAATTTAGAAACTGAGCCAATTATTAAAGTACAACTGGTAAGTCAACAGTCCAAAGTAAATTATAACTAACTGATTTAAAACTGAGATCACATCAGTCTTTCATAACCATGTGATAAAATGACCATGTTGAACACACAGATTTGGCTGTTATAGCCTTTGCGTGATAATTTACAAAGAACCTTCTCTTATACTTAAATCTGTCATCGAAGGCCATACATGGGTTGAATTTCAAAAGAATTTTCTTTCGAAAATCTTATCTAAGAATTTTCATTAGAATTTTGCACTATTAGTGGGCTGCAGCAACAGACGATTTTTGTGCCGCCATCGAATTTGAGTAATCGGCATGTTAGAATTTTTTTGAAAAACGAACGATTTTCTAATCAATGATGGGAGAATCATGTGACAAATGTACCGTATATACTCGAGTATAAGCCGAGATTTTCAGCCCTTTTTTTAGTGCTGAAAGTCCCCTTCTCGGCTTATACTCGAGTCAGTGCGGTCTGCCTACATGAACAGCTTGTCATGCAGACAGACAGCAGTGTTTAAAAGCCACGCCGCCTCCTCCCGCCCGTCCGTGATAGGCGGACACTAATTTTCCCAGCAGTACAGTGTTCCGCCTATCACGGATGTCCTGTCATTCTCATCTCATGGACGAGGATGAGAGAATGTCCGTGATAAGCGGAACACTGCACACTGACTGCTGGGAAAACTGAGTGTTCCTCCTATCACGGACGAGGAGGAGGCGCGGCTTTCAAACATGTAATGGCGCCGTACACGCTGATCGCCAGGATCAGCATGGGGGGGACACCGGACACGGGACACGGGTGATGGGACAGCGGACACCGGACACGGGACACGGGTGACGGGACAGCGGACACCGGACAGCGGGACAGCCAGCGACAGCCAGCGATCTGACACAGGAGGAAAGATCCGCGGGAGACAGATCAATCGGCACAGGTAGGCTGCACTGGGGACACAGGGGGGGTTTGTATAGGACACGGGACATGCAGATGGGCATTTGCTGACCCTCTTTTCCACTTACAGTAGCTGCTCCATTTCCCCCCCTCGGCTTATACACGGGTCAATAACTATTCCCAGTTTTTTTGTGGTAAATCAGGGGCCTCGGCTTATATTCGGGACGGCCTATACTCGAGTATATACGGTAATCGAAAAAGAAAAGTGCATGTACAAGAAACAAAAATTCATGGAAAGAAAAGATTCCCAGCCACGGAAATTATTTTCTGTAGCAACAGGAGGTGAAATTGAAGGCTTGGTTGGTCGAATTCCGAAATCAATGGTGGCACCATCGAATCACAAAACGCACAAAATTTCTGATTTTCAAAAGAAAATTCTTTCGAATTTCGACCATGTATGGCCAGCCTAAGACACAAAATATTGTAGCTCTGTAATAGTTTATATATTACTAAAGAAGAAACAAAAAAGCTCCTCATAGTGCAGTATTTTTAAATAAACCGCACTATAAGGAGCTTTTTTGTTTCTTTTTGAATTATATGATTTACCATACCATTACCTTCCGGGTGTGCAACTTCATGGGCCGATGACCCGGAGGCCATTTTCTGCTTGACATGCTGGTTATGACTACCTGTAGTGGGTGTCATATACTTTTGGTGCGTAGAATGTTTGCCTAGGGGCTGGTGGAAGAAAGCACTTTTGATTTCACATTAATTTGCTGAACTTTTAAGAAGATATCACTTGTTTGGATATATTTGTGGTGTACGGACATTGCACAGTATTTAATAATTTTACATTGTTTATGTTATGAATATGTTTTGTATTTGATGCTTGGCTGAGCGCGGTATGAAATCACTATTTATTTTTCCTTTTTATAGCTTTAAACTAAACTCTGGGCAGGAATAAAAGCCCAAATTACTGCAGCTATGTGATCATTTATACATTATGGAATATATTTTTGAAATACAAGCAGCGTAAATAGCTGAATCTGACTTGGTATCAGCAGTGACTGAATGGCAGAGCTTATGCAGAAGGGAATAGAGAATAGGTGAAGGAACCCAGCCTCCCTAGTCAACTCACCATTCCTCGGGAAAGAAAAGTAAAGTGATGCCAAATAATAGAAGTGGGCAAGGCGCACCTTCTCCCCCCTGTTCACAGTTAACACCCCCCCATTCACAGCTCACCCCCCCCTGTCAACAACTCACCTCCCCCCATCCACAGCTCAACCTTTTCCCCCATCCACAGATGACCCACTCCCCCCCAACATTCACAGCTCACCCTCTCTGCCCTGCCCACAGCTTACCCTCTCCCCTCTGCCCACAGCTCACCTGCCCCACCATCCACAGCTCACCCTCTCCTTACCAATCCACAGTCCCCCCCTCCCCCAATCCACAGTCCCCCTTCCCCCCCATTCACAGCTCACCTTCCCCCCCATCCACAGCTCACTCTGCCCCCCCCCCCATTCACAGCTCACCCCCTCTCCCCCTCCTCCACAGGTCATCTTCTCCCTCCCTGTCCACAGCTCACCCCACATTCACAGCTCACCTCCCCCCCCCCCGCATTCCACAGTTCACCTTAGCGTGCACCCCCCTATCCACAACTCAAGTTTTGGGGCACCCATCAACAGATGTGGGACAGTTGCCCTGGGTGTCAAGGCTAGCACACAGAAGCCGGTGCAGGAAGTGAGTAGTATAGAAAACTTCCTCTATCAGCTTCTGTGTTATGTGACAGGCTGGAGAGGGCTGCTGAAGGTGGCAAAACTCTGTTCTGCCACGTTCCAACTGAAAAAAAAGCCCTGGCTGCAGTGCAAAAAGCCTGATGATAGGAGGAGAGATAGGAGTGTGCTGCTTCATCTCTTAAGGCCATTTCACACATTTGGAATTCTTTGCAGTGTGTTTTTGGATGTTCATTAACATGAGTTATGCATTGCACTCTATTGTATAATTGTATTGGGTGACATTCACAATTAATGAAACTACAACAAATTGCACATAGAGCATGTAGTTTTGATACTGTGCATTGACATGTGCATTTTAGCGTGTTACTGCAATGTGCAAGTGTGAATAGTCCCTGAATCCATTACAGTGGGCGATGGGAAGGTACCTGTAAGTGAAAGTGAAATAAATGCAGAGGAAGATCAATCCCGTCCCCTGCCAGACAGGGATGTATTGTGTGGAACTACTGTGCAAATCTAAGAACTGGATGGAGCAAAATATAAATCTTCTTGTGCCAGTATCTGATTCATGGTATATCTGCATTATCTGTGATCAGTATATGGCGGAGTTGCCATGTTTAATTTTTCTTCATCTTCTGTAAGTCTGGTAAAGTTTGAAAGGTGAATATAAAGCCAAAACTTTTTTTGGGTTTTGGATAAAGTGGAGAAGGGTTAGTACTCCTGTCAGTTTTTTTTAATTGCTGTCTGTCTCCCTTCTAGGGAGATTTAGTCTTTCTCTCTATGTTTGTCCTGGTGGCCACTGTCAAATGAGATGGGAAAATCCAAAATTTTGAGTTGTCACCAGAACAGGAATAAGGGTTAAATATTCCAATGGAGACACTTGTTCTGATGACAGCGGTCTAAGAGGGGCTTGTGCCTCACTATGTAATATTTTCTCTCACCTTGTGCCTTCAGGCCAAGGAGCGAAGGGAAATCTATCCAATGGGATATAGATGGCAGAAAGAAAGGTCGGCATGATCTCTCTTTGTGTGGCTAACCACACCCTGGGCTGGGTCCGTCCACTTGCAGAATGGCAATGGAGTACCTGGATCTGGAATGAAGCCAGGAACCATCAAGCAGAGTTATCTACTATTCAAAGTATAGTCTCGGCTTGCATTGAGCAGGCAGAAAGAGCAGCAAGGAGCGGCTGATCAGATAAGCAGAAGATTAGTGCCAAAGCTTGGCTGCCTTCCAAAACCACAAAGTTTTCCCATTGTAGTTATATTGATGCAGTATTCATCATCCAAATTGCTTGACATGAGTGTAGCCTCTAGTGTGCTAGAATATGTAGTGTTAGGTTTTTGTTTTGAGTAGATAAAATGTTAAGGCTTGGCTTGGCAACCAAGCCTGTGTTTTCTGGGTCTGGTGAGTGATCCAGGAAGGGCTAGTATGACTCAACGGGCAGCATCCCTGGTACCTCCCTCTACTTCTGGAACTTGCTAGAAACTTCCAGAAGAATGGGAGGGAGGTTAGGATGAGCTGCTTGGAGTATTCATGAGGGCCCTGACCAATTCCAAACAGATGGTTTAGCAGGGGGCAGGCCCCCTCAAATACTCTGGGTCAGCCCAGCTGAGCAGGAGAGTTTGGGTGGAAGTTGGAGATGGAGTGCTAGGAGGCTGTCGTGGGCCCTTGAGGCTAACCCCTTGTCTGGGGAGGGGGGTTGACCTTGGGCCTGGGAGCTTGGGTGCAGGAGGGATGCTCTGATATGCCAAGGAGGACAGCAGGAGCCAGTGACCACATCCGGGAGATCTCCAAGGAGAGAACAGCCAGCAGGGCTGGTGAGTGTTATAGTCGGGGAGGACTGGGTGAGAGCAGTCTGAGATGGATGCAGAGTCAGTCTGGGAGGACTGTGGAAGCTTAGCCAAGAGAGTTAGAGAAAGACTTAGCTGCAGCCAGGTGGGCTGGCAGTGCCTGAAGAGGTGGTGCTGGGATCAGTAGCCACAGAAGGACAGCTGGGCACTTGGACTTTGCTATACAACCAAGGGGCTGCGGTCCCTGCCTGTATAGGGCATTTGCTAAAATCTGTCCTTTTGTCAGATCACCTAACAGTGTGCCAGCTGGTCCTGGGAGTTGTTGTGCAAGTGTTGTGGTGGAGGAACTGACAACTGTGTAAATAGACTGTACAGAAGAAGTTGTCCCTGAAAAGTTATGCTAAAGTCAAGTGGGCATCCCATAATACCCTTAACCCCATCCAAGTTCAATAGCCGTAATAAAAACACAAAGCTGCAAGGACTGTTTCTTGACTCAAAAGTGCTGTGGAAAATTCTGTGTGCCTGGTTGTGCAGGGTGGGGGATCCCTTATTTACCAGCGGTAAACTTCCTCCTATATTGAATTGTATTGCAGCTGTACTGTCTGCCCTAACGTTGTATAGCGATGTGCAAACTGTTGACACCATATAAATCCTGTATTAATAATAATAATGAACAGTATCTAGCAAGAAAACGATGTTCCAGGTTTCCTTTGGTGTTGGTCACATGTCCAAAGGCCTAGGGAATTGGTTATATGATCTCTGCTACAAGTGATAATCACTGGAGACTGGCGTATTGCTCCTTTCAGCAGATATCACGAGATCACGAGCCCCTTTCCACTTTTTTGGTACATTATCCCAGCAAGACAGTTAACATTGCTTTATGTTAACTTTTCAGTATAAAAACAAGCTGGGTAGAGAGAGACTACAAATTATTTTGGTTTTCTGGTCTAGGAAATGAGGAGAATTTTCATTTTATCAGCCCTATCAACTTCAAAAGGATATACAGTAGTTAGAGATCTACAGTGAAGAAACAATTTTTATTTAGTTCTTTAGATTAGAATTCTGCTTGAAGTGCAGCTTTTCGAACTCTAGCTTTTATAGAGTTTACAGTCTTCTGAAGTAAGAGAACAAAGTGTTGCTAGTTATACTATACAGCATATTGTAGAACCAAAACCAACAACAAAAATGTAATTTAGTGACTTATGCCGCGTACACACGGTCGGAATTTCCGATGTAAACAGTCCGATGGGAGCTTGTCAATGGATTTTCCGACCGTGTGTTTGCCCATCGGTCTTTTTCTGTCAGAATTTCAGACGGACTTTGGATTGAGAACCTGTTCTCAATTTTTCAGACGGAAAACCTTTCTATCGGATTTTCCGATCGTGTGTATGCAATTCCGACACGCAAAATTCTGACGCATGCTCGGAAACAATTCGACGCATGCTCGGAAGCATTAAAGTTCCCTTTTATAGTGCAGTCGAACGTGTTTTATGCGTGTTACTGACCGTCGGAATTTGGTGTGACCGTGTGTAGGCAAGACAGTTTGAGCAAAATTCCGTCGGAATTCCGACGGGAAAACCATCAGAGCTTTTTCCGATGAGAATTCCGACCGTGTGTACGCGGCTTTACCATCCCTTACATGTGGTGGCTGCATTCGTTTTTTTTTTTTTGGCTAAGAACATTTTTGGCAATGTTGTGGAAATTTTATTATATGGACTCATGTGGACATTTTATTCTAGTGTGTTTTATAGATTGTCATCTGTCTCCCTGTGTCTGATTTAACAGAGGAGCGCTCTAGCAGAGCGCACTTGGGTTGAATCGGGACCAGTGGTAAAACTGTCAGTATGAAAACCTTCTTATGGCTTGGAGAGGTGTTCTGTGTGTGTGTGGGCATTTGCTGGTTTGTAAGTATCAAGCGCAATGCGCTGGGCTTCTTGCCTTCCAATGTGTAAGCACATTAGAGAAGCGAAGTCCGCATAACGAGAGAAACATATGATATCTCTTTTGTGGCTACGCTATCCCTTTTGGATACATATCTGATTTTATAAGAGGACATTGATATCTGCCTTGTTGGTATACTCGTACCGTATATATTGGCAGCCGCAGTAGCAATGTCCCTGCAGATCGTCTCAAGCCTGTAAGTAACAAGTAGCATGATCTTACTAGATACTGGTTACTCTGAGCAGTATTGAATAGGCTCCATGCTGACTAAGATGGTGGATGTGCATGCATGTGGCTGGGCGGGGGGCATTGTACATGCCTCACGTGGGTGAGACATGTGCACTTCCCCCCCCCCCCCAATCCTGTGGATGCCCTCCCCTTTACTGTTGTCATTTCCTGTGTTGTCATTTCCTGTGATGTAATTTTGCATGGAGGAACGATTGGCTGTTGGGGCCATGACTTCCTATTTGTCATTCCTTTTGTTGCCCATAAATAAAGGAAGTGCCTGTGCTCATGAGGACAAACACATCGAGACTCCAGCTTGAAGCAGCATCTTTTCTGATTCTATCTGGTGCTATTGAAGTACTTCAGTTTCCTTATACCAAAGAGCTTAATACAAATGTACTTTTAAGCACGAAGGAATTGTTTTGTGCTTTGTGTGCATTTTGACGCTGGAAGTGCACATTTTGTCACAGTGTAGATTTGTGTACAAAGCCCAAGGATATTTCCAAGTACAGAAAATACTTGATGATCTTGTCACACATGTCCTTGTCACTTCCTATAAATGGAATTGAAAGCACAAACAAGAAAAACCTCCTTCTATAAAATACTATTCCCATGATCCCCCTTGTAATTGACATGAACACAAACAGACATGTTTGAAGTTCAAACAAGGTGGCAAGCATGGTTCCTTCCATAGATACCATGGAGAAGTGAGTGTAACTAGAAAGGGATAGGAATTGTGTGGTTTGTAGGATTACCCGGTGAAAATAGAGGGAAAAAAAAAATAATGTAGCCACCACATCTAAAGACAAGTAAACTCCAATATATTAAATTCATGTTTTTTTATGCTTTAAGCACACCCAGTTATATTTAGGGATGGGTCGAACGACCCTCTTCCGTTCGCACCAGAACTTTCGAACATCGCAAAAGATCGGAACCGAATAACGAACACCAAGTCTATGGAACCCGAACTGGAAAAAATAAAAATGCCCATTTTGAAGGCTTTTATGCAGGTTATTGGGTATACACTGGTTATGGGGGTCCAGGTACTGCCCTGGGGGACATATATCAATTATATTTTTAGTAAAAAATTTCATTTCTAAATGAACAGTGATTTATTGATGCTTAAAGTGAAAGCATAAAAATGAAAAATTCCTTTCAATATAGTGCCTGGGGGTCCCCTTAATCTACCTGTAAAGTAGCACATTTGTACTGTGTATAGAAGCTTCTTCAGCAATAATTGCATTTATAAAGCCAAAAAATGTTTTTCCCCTCAAGCTTTCTTTATTTTATAAGCAATGGCTTGTGGAGCCAGTCTGTATGATGAGGCTACAATGTAGTGCACTTTGAACAAGTTTAGAGATTTTTTTTCTCTTCCAAAGACTTTGGATAGAAGTAAAAGTAGCAGAAAAATTGGTCTTTGGGTGTCAGTGGCGCCTTCACACCATAACCCTATAGGGGTACTCTTGATGAAAGTAAGACTTGACCTTGCTGTCAAAAATTTTAATGATATGCACCTGTCAAACAGGTGCGGAAAAATTGGTCTTTGGATGTCAGTGGCACCTTCACACTGTAACCCTATTGAGGTACTCTTGATGAAAGCAAGAATTGGCCTTGCTGTCAAAAATTGCAATAATATGCACCTGTCAAACAGGTGCGGAAAAATTGGTGTTTGGATGTCAGTGGCACCTTCACACTGTAACCCTATTGAGGTACTCTTGATGAAAGCAAGAATTGGTCTTGCTGTCAAAAATTTAAATTATATGCACCTGTCAAACAGGTGCGAAAAAATTGGTCTTTGGGTGTTAATTGTGCCCATAAAACCTACACCCAAAAAAATCTTCCAGATGAAATTAACACCCACAACGCTAGGCAGCCTAGAAGTCCGGCAGAGATTCCACATCCTAAAAACACTTAATCAGTGACATCAGCATCAGGGCCAGGGCTTCATAGCTGCTGGTAATCCAGGACTGATTCATTTTGATAAATGTCAGATGGTCCACGGAGTCTGTGGACAGACGCGTGCTATAATCAGAAACAAAACCTCCAGCAGCACTGAATGCCCATTTGGAAAGCATGCTGGTTGCAGGGCAGCCCAGCAGTTCAATTGCATACTGGGCAAGTTCTGGCCAGTGGTCTATTCCCATGACCCAGTAAGCCAGTGGATCGTCGACTGAATAGCTCTCCATCTCTGTTTTCACCCCTAGATAATTGTCCACCATGTGCTGCAGACACTGCTGATGTGATGTGGAAGCTGACAGCCCTGGGCAGCGAGGACTAACAAAATTGTGAAATGCAAGGGCTCTGGGGGTGGGAAACCATCTCTTACTCTTTGAATTGTCTTTCTTTGTTTCAATGCCTCCAAAACTGCCAGAATCCTCCTCCTCCCTCCCTCTCCTCTTGTGTGTTCTGTGGCGTAGAACAACGTGGGACAACGTTATGTCTGCATAACGTGGGCCTTGAGAGGAAAGGAAGTCCTCACTAATGCCACGCAGAGTTTGCTTCAGCAGGAACACAACAAGGATTGTGTCACTGATGCATGCATTGTCACGGCTCACCATCCTTGTGGCCACCTCAAATGGTGATAGTACAGTGCCTGCATCCTTTATGAGCCGCCATTGGCGTGGGGAAAAAAAGCAGAGCCGGCCTGAGCCTGTCGTTGTGCAATACTTACACAGATACTCATTGACGGCCCTCTGCTGCATGTGCAGCCGCTGCAGCATTGCCAAAGTCGAGTTCAGGCATGGAACATGTCCCTGTCTAAGGGCAGACAGAAGGTTTGTGCCATTATCGCACACCACCATTCCTGGCTCCAGCTGGCGTGGCGTGAACCACCTCTGGGCCTGCCCCTGCAGAGCTGCAAGAATCTCTGCTTCAGCTTAAGCAATGCATGGTACCCTTTAGGCTGACTCATTGAATAGCCCCTTGAATGCTTAGGGGTACTTGTGGTTCATAGGACAATTCAGCAGAGGAGGGCATGGAGGAGGAGGATGAGGAGGGGGTAGAGCTGACAAATCTTGCATCATCGGCTGCACATGTGCTAAAAAAGGCTCAGACAGCTGAGCTGTGGGAGATAACAGCTCCACAATGTGATGGAATAGGGTGGCTGCTCTCTACTCTTCCATGAGGGCTGCCTCGTTGGGGTTGTGCCTCACCCTAAACCTCACTTTCCTCCTCTGCTCACATTAGTGACCTTATCATCATCATCTCCTCCATCCTCATTACCACTGGAGACAACTTGGCAATATGCTGCGGCTGGGGGGAACATGACTGCCAATTTGTGTACCAGTGTTCTCCACTCTCTGTAGGCTCATGTTCCTGCCTTCCTCAACCTTTAGAACCAACATTTGATGCTGTGTTCAAATAACTCAGCTGACTCTTCCATGCCTGATGCTGGGGCTATGGCAGGAATAGCTGTGAACAAGGAGGCAGGTTTAGCCCCTCTGGCAGCTGCAGTGGACTGCGCACTAGTCTCTGCTTGGGTGATGGAGGACGAGGAGGATGAGGATGGTTTAGTAAGCCAGTCCACCACCTCCTCTGCATGCTGTGGCTGGATAGCACAGGCAACATCATTAAACAGAGGAAATGATGCCCTGCCTGAGGACTGACCACGTCCACCTTTGCCTGTGGACACATATACGCTGCTGGCCCCCTCACAGTGCCATGGGAATGTCTGCTTTTCCTTGTTGTCCTCCCAGGCATGACGGTGGGGGTGGGGGGGGGGGGGGTGATTATTAACAAAATGTAATAAAGAAGTGGAAATGTGTGGATGCACTTTAATCAATGGAAAGGGGTGTTTGGTGCATTTTAACTTGAGTACTCTCTACACAGACACACTCCACTGATACACTATAATATACTGCAGTAAAACTGCACTGACACACTGCAATATACTGCGTCAAACGTGCAGTAATGCACAGAAATATACTGCGTTAAACGTGCAATAATGCACTAAAATATACAGCGTTAAACTTGCAGTAACGTACTGAAGTATACAACGGTAAACTTGCAGTAATGCACAGAAATATACTGCATTAAATGGCATGTAACATAGTGAAATATACAGAGTTAAACTTGCAGTAGCACACTGAAATATACTGTGTTAAACAGCACTTAACCCACTGAAATATACACTGTTGAACTTGCAGTAACGCACAGAAATATATTGCGTTAAACAGCACATAACGCACTGAAATATACGGCGTTAAACTTGCAGTAATGCACTGAAAAATACTGCGCTTAACGTGCACTAACGCACAGTAATATACTGCGTTAAATGGCATGTAACACACTGAAATATACAGCGTTAAACCTGCAGTAAAAAGGGAGCTGTGTTACAACACAGGTGGGACTTTGAATGAGGCCCACATCTAGTGCGCCTCCATCCCTGGTACAAAATAATAGAAAAGGGGATCTGGGACTTTAAATGAGGTTCGAGACGATGCACTCTGCATGTCCTCCCTTTCTCCCTCCCTTCCACCCATTTGAGGTGGGGGGTTCAGGAGACTGGGCCGGATCCACAGAACATCGGCGCCACGCTACGTACCTCGCGCGTGGCGCCATCACGTGCGCCACGACGCGGGGCGCGGTTTACCGTTCAGGCTGGAGCCCCACCCTGCATGTGTCAAGACGGCGTGACGTCGTTAGGAGCCAGCGTGCGGCTGTGTGGTTTGTATTTAACACGCCGCTCGCACACAGCCACAATTCTTACATTGTGGAATACGCCACACTGTATAGGGACACTCTACCTCTTCAGGCATGCCATTAAGGTAATTATAGTGTCAGACATTATGCCACTGAATTCTTTCATTGTCATCATAATACTTAACATAGATTTTATCCATTTAATGTAGACCCTATGGCAGTTCTTATCATCCCTTTATTATTATGACGCATGATGTAGAGTGGCGACTCTATCTCTGGGAAGCTCTGTGAATTACGCTTCAGCTACACAAGGCTCCACAATACCCCAGTTTCCTTGACGGACACCTTTCTGTTGGCCCGGGTCTCACATTCAACACACCCCCGTCATCTTCTTTTTATATGTAAGTACCCAGGATGGGCTTACTTGCCTCTTCCTATTATGCTTAGTGTTACAGGAGACTTAATTTATTTCAATCTTTTCAGATATTTGGAAGCATCCGCCCCTGATGAGTGTGTAAACACAAAACGTGTCGGACAATTTTGGATGCCGACATACACCATCATTACCAACCAATCAAGTCTATTGTCCCTAAAGTAATTGTGCTTTTATCCATTTACACCATGCCATTTTTATGCATTTGTGCCGCCTCTAGAATTGTGTACATATGTATGGATCTATGGCAAATGCCCGATAATTCTGGTGTTCGTTGAATGGTCGAACAGCCAATGTTTGGCCCAAACTCATGTTTGGGCCGAACCGTTCGCCCGTCCTTAGTCATAGAGAAACATGTGCAGGATAAGGGAGGTGAGGGGTTAATATAGAGCTCAGAGTAGAAATAGGATTTACATACAGTCGTGCTCATAAGTTTACATACCCTGGCAGAATTTATGATTTCTTGGCCATTTTTCAGAGAATATGAATGATAACACAAAAACTTTTCTTTCACTCATGGTTAGTGTTTGGCTGAAGCCATTTATTATCAATCAACTGTGTTTTTTTTAAATCAAATTAAAAAAATGAAAAAAGAAACTACCCAAATAACCCTGATCAAAAGTTTACATACCCCAGTTCTTAATACCGTGTATTGTCCCCCCCCCCATTTAACATCAATGAAAAAAAGAAACAACCCTGATCAAAAGTTTACATTTTTGTGTATTTGTGGATGAGGCTCTTTATGTTCTCAGATGGTAAAGCTGCCCATTCCTCTTGGCAAAAAGCCTCCAGTTCCTGTAAATTCTTGGGCTGTCTTGCATGAACTGCACATTTGAGATCTCCTCAGAGTGGCTCAATGATATTGAGGTCAGGAGACCGAAACAGCCACTCCAGAACCTTCACTTTATTCTGCTGTAGCCAATAACAGGTCAACTTGGCCTTGTGTTTTGGATCGTTGTCATGTTGGAATGTCCAAGTACGTTCCATGTGCAGCTTCCTGGCTGATGAATGCAAATGTTCTTCCAGTATTTTTTGTTAACATACTGCATTCATCTTGCCAACAATTTTGACCAAATTTCCTATGCCTTTGTAGCTCACATATCCCCAAAACATCAGAAATCCACCTCCTTACCTTTCAACATAGGACTTGTTGACTCCTCTCCAAATGTAGCATTCATGGTTGTGGCCAAAAAGCTAAATTTTGGTCTCATCACTCCAAATGACTTTGTACCAGAAGGTTTGAGAATTGGCTCTGTGCTGTTTGGCGCATTGTAAGTGGGATACTTTGTGGCATTTGCGTAGTAATGGCTTTCTTCTGGCGACTCACCCATGCAGCCCATCTTTCTTCAAGTGCCTCCTTATTGTGCATCTTGAAACAGCCACACCACATGTTTTCAGAGAGTCCTGTATTTCATCTGAAGTTATTTGTGGGTTTTTCTTTGCATCGCGAACAATTTTCCTGGCAGTTGTGGCTGACATTTTAGTTGGTCTACCTGACCGTGGTTTGGTTTCAACAGAACCCCTAATTTTCCACTTCTTGATTAGAGTTTGAACACTGCTGATTGGCATTCTCAATTCCTTGGGTATCATTTTATATCCCTTTCCTGTTTTACACAGTTAAACTACCTTTTCCTGCAGATCCACTCAGACTCAGAATCCAAAAACGTCAGTGCAGCACTGGATGAAAGATGCAAGGGTCTGTCAGGAGTCCAGAAACACATTGACTTTTTATACACACACTAATTACAAGCAAACAGATCACAGGTGAGGATGGTTACCTTTAATAGCCATTCAAACCCCTTTGTGTCAACTTGTGTTCTAGTTATCAGGCCAAAATCACCAGTATGTAAACTTTTGATCAGGGTCATTTGGGTAGTTTCTGTTGCCATTATGATTTAAAAAGAGTAAACACAGTTGATTGATAATAAATGGCTTCAGCCAAACACTAACCGTGAGTGAAAAATGTTTTTGTGTTATCATTCATATTCTCTGAAAAATGGCCAAGAAATCATAAATTCTGCCAGGGTATATAAACTTAAAAGCACAACTGTACAGGAGAGGGTGACTGTATGGCACTGGTGCTGGTTTGTGGTCAGGAGGCGTTCTTTTAGATAGCTGTGTAAGGGGTTCCGCACCACCAACCAGTAAGTGAGACACAGCTGCTAATGGCTGCCTTTGTTTACATTCTGTGGTGCTCTGATGGGTCACAGTGATCTTGTGGTACAGAGTCACTCTCCTTGGCTCTGTACCCTTTGCTTGTGATCTGCTTTGTCCAATCACAGCACAATCACAGAACTGCGCACAGAGTTCAGTTCTAGGAGGACGTACCAGTGCGCTCTCTAGGAATAATAGGACAGTGGACTGGGTGTTTATGTACAGCATGGGTGCTCAACCCCTGCTTGTTGCTGAACTACAAGTCCTATGAAGCATTGTAAGGCTAACAGTTCCAAGCATGACTCCCAAAGGCAGAGGCATAATAGGAATTGTAGTTCTGCAACAGCTGGAGGGCCACAGGTTGAGCACCTATGATGTACAGTGTCTAGTTAATAATCTACTGACCTAAAAAAACTATAAAAACAATCGTTGCTCAGTTTAATAAAATTTTTATAATTACACATTTCTAAAACAACTTTTATATCAGGTTTTCATGGCATTGCATTATTATTGTATGATAGTGTTCTTTTACAAATAAACATTTAATTCTAAGGTATTTGAGGAATATGATGGACTTTCAAAAAGGAAAGCCCAGCAATGGCAGCTGGTTTAGGTAAGCCAAAACTGAAAATAATCCCAAAACTGGAAGAGCTGGATTGGGTGAGTGGTAAGTGTTCTTGCTTCGAGTCATTTGGCTTTGTGTCTTCTAAATAACTAATCAAATTAGAGCCTACCACCTGCACAATATGTGTGTTGTGGTGAACTGCAGTGTGGGTGTATTGCCTACTACTGTAGCTGCCATTGGGTTGCAAATTCAAAATTAATCGCATTGTAGTGCGGATCGCATTTTACAGCACATTATATTAATATCAGGTCTGGTCTGAATAGGGACCTTAAACCACTTAAGGACCGCCTCCTGCCCATTTACGTCAGCAGAATGGCACGGCTGGGCAAATCAACGTACGGGTACATTGCCCTTTAAGAGCCCAGCCGTGGGTCGTGCGCGGTCCTGAGCTCCGTGACTGCGGCCGCGGGACCAGCGGACCCGATCGCCGCTGGTGTCCCGCGATCGGGTCACAGAGCTGAAGAACGGGGAGAGGTCTGTGTAAACAAACCTCTCCCCGTGCTTCCTACACTGCCTGTCACTGATCGGCTGTTCCCTGTCATCGGGAAAGCCGATCAGTGACGTCAGACGTAAAGCCACGCCCCCTACACAGACTTAACCCCTCCCCTAGTGGTTAACTCCTTCACTGCCAGTGTCATTTACATAGGAATCAGTGCATTTAAATAGCACTGATTTCTGTATAAATGACAATGGTCCCAAAAATGTGTCAAAAATGTCCGATGTGTCCGCCATAATGTCGCAGTCACAATAAAAATCGATGATCGCCGCCATTACTAGTAAAAAAAAAATATTAATAAAAATGCTATAAAACTATCCCCTATTTTGTAAATGCTATAACTTTTGCGCAAACCAATCAATAATCGCTAATTGCGATTTTTTTTTACCAAAAATATGTAGAAGAATACGTATCGGCCTAAACTGAGGAAAAAAAAATTTTTCTATATATTTTTGGGGGATATTTATTATAGCAAAAAGTTAAAAATATTGAATTTTTTTCAAAATTGTCGCTCTATTTTTGTTTATAGCGCAAAAAAATAAAAACTGCAGGGGCGATCAAATACCACCAAAAGAAAGCTCTATTTGTGGGGAAAAAAGGACGCCAATTTTGTTTGGGAGCCACGTCGCATGACCGCGCAATTGTCAGTTAAAGCGACACAGTGCCGAATCGCAAAAAGGGGCCTGGTCCTTTGGCTGCCAATTGGTCCGGGGCTGAAGTGGTTAAAGTCACAAATCAATCAACAAACCAATTTTGCAGACTACCTAGGTCATGTTTTGAGATTTCTTTCTAAAAGACTTGATCTTGTTATATTTAAGGTTTAAATATTTTTTTATTGATTTTTCCAAATAAAGCAACAGGGGGTACAGAAAGAAAAAAGAAGGGGGTAGTGGTAAATGAATACCACAACGTGTACAAAACAATCTATATATTTGTATATGTGCGTAAAACAGTTCTCAATAACATACTTTGATATCCATATCACTGGACAGTAGTGCACAACAAAAGAATGATCAGTTGTGGGGGGTGTTTAAGGGGGAAAAGAGGGAGTAGAAAAAGGGGTCGTGGGGGGGGGGGAGGAATACAGACACTATGTACAGGGTACAGGGTACTGGCGTCCCAATCGCTGGAGAGAAGGTTGTTGTCAGAATTCAGAGCCTGATTTCACCGGAACGACCCCCCCTTGAATAATCAGTGTTGTACAGCTAGACCTAGGTAGTCATGTCACTTATGCAGATATCCTGTTAAGGAGAGGGTCAGAGGAGGAGTAATGAAGCCAGATGTACCACAGTTTGGTGGGTTTGTCCCAAGTATCTCCCTTCTTCGCCTGCAGCTCCTCCATAAGCATGGTGTTGTTAATGATGTCTATCCATTTATGAAGGAGGGGGATAGCCTCTGATTTCCAAAACAGTGTGATGGCATGACGAGCAGCTGACAAAAAGAATCTAAGGAGGCTTTTTTTTAATGTGATTTCGTTGGACCAGGTAGGATGGATAGCAGAGCCACCTTAGGGGAGGGAATGAGAGAATCCTTATACATGTCATTGTAGATTTCAAAAATCGGGTTCCAAAAAGGACAAACTCAACCACATTCCCACCACACATGGAGGTAGGTACCTTTTCCTCTGTGACAGCGCCAGCAGATGTCAGTAGTATTAAGGAACATCCTGTGAACTGTGACTGGATGCCTGTACCACTGAGATAGGAGTTTGTAGTTCTTCTCCCGTGTGAACCCAGAGATAGATGATTTGTGAGTGAGTGTAAATGCGGTGTGCCATTGTCCCGGGGATATTTCAATCCACAAATCCCTGGACTACCTCTGCATGAAGTTAGGTAGTGCATTATGGGTATGGGACAGAATTCCTTTGTATATCAGAGATAGGGTATGCCTGGGGATCTGAGAGAGACTACACATGTCCTCCAAAAGCTGTAAGTGGTCTGTGGATCTGTCCGTAAAGGTGTAGGGTTTTGCTAAATTGCGAGACAGCATTAATAACCAGTCAGGTGTGGTGGGGGAAAGGTGGCCCTGTTGTGATTGAAATCGGCCTGTAGTGGTGTGGACGAATTACCATGCCGTGAGCCATTGAGTCCTTTCATAAGAACCACAGTGCCCCAAGGCATTGAATGAATGAATGACTTGTATAGCGCTACCTATGCGAACTGAATCGCCTCAGGGCACTTTTGCCACTGGTGTCCATCTGTGGTATAGCGCGGTCCTGACACGCTTACAAACACATACTTGGCCAATTTTTATTGACAGGATCTAATTAACCTACCAGCATGTCTTTGGAATGTGGGAGGAAACTGGAGTACCCGGAGGAAACCCACACAGGCACAGGGAGTACATGCAAACTCCAGGCAGAGGGTGTTGTGGTCGGGATTTGAACCAGCAACCCTATTGCTGCTAGGTGAAAGTGCTAACCACTACACCACTGTGCTGCATTATATGCAAGGAGTGCTGGGTTGTCAAATAAGGGGGTCAGTGGGCCAGGGTCTGTGGACAGCGCATAGGTGAGTTGTTTACCGTACCATAGGGATAATGCCGCCAGTGTCAAGGGGGGAAATTCTGTCATGGTGCAGAATTTAGTGTGATATCCCCAGAGCTTGTTATTTTTAAAATGATTGACTAGAATCCTTGATAGCAGAAGGAAACTACCAGGCAAGAGCTGCTATGCTTTTTCTCCCCTCCTGAAAGCAGTGACTTTGAGAGTGATTCCAGGTATTAGCAGCAGGGGTCTCCTTCCTGCACTGCCTTTATTCATATGGCCTTATCATTGCACATGGGAGTTTCTAGGTGTTTTTTTTTTTTTGTAATGGTTTCTCTGTTATCCAGTTACCTTAGTGTTTTGCTTGTAGCCTGCTCCAACCTGATTAGTGTTCCTGTAACTAAGTCACTTTTGTTGCCTATGCTGTAAGCTTGGCTTTGTCTTGTTTTCCTCCTCATTTATTTAATCTGCATTTTTGTTCCCAGTGATATGTTTTGCTACTATGTGTTGTTTTCAATACATTGTTCTATGAATTGAAAGACATTTTCTAAGAAGCGTATATTCCATTTATGTGTTTTACTACATTTAAAGTGGTTCTAAAGGCAGAAGTGTATTTACCTTAATGCATTTAATTGGTGCAGTGCCCCCCCCCCCCCCTTATACTTACCTGAGCCCTATCTCGATCTAGCAATGGGCACGAGAGCAGCATCTCTTCCAGGTCTCTCTTTCCTCAGTGGCTCACACGGCAGTGGGAGCCATTGGCTCCTGCTGCTGCCAATCACAGCCAGTGAGACAATTGGGAGAGAGTACGGGGTGGGGCCAAGCCGCACTCTGTGTGTAAATGTCCATTCACAGGAGTGCTGCTCAGGAACGGGCCTGCTCCAGTGCCCCCATAGCAAAAGGCTTGTTATTGGGGGCCCTCGGCAGGGGAGAGCAGCCAAAATCACCAATGGGGGACAAAAAAAAGAGTACCGGGCTGCTTTTTGCAAAACCATTGCACAGAGCAGGTAAGTATAACATTTTTGTTATTTAAAAAAAGAAATACAACCTTTAGAATAACTTTAAAATACAAGGTCCAATTTCTTGGAGACCCTTAACCCCTCCCCATAAAGAAAATCTTGATGTTGAAAAATGATATACTAGTTAAGAAAAAAAAGCTACTTACTTTAGACCCCAGCCCAATAATCTTGCAGAACAGGGCAGGAGGCGGTAAGGCTAATTGACATCACTTGCATCTCCAGGTGAATGTAAGCCAAAGTCTGGATAAATATTTATTTTCAATATTTATTTACTGTATTTTAATGCAAGTCTCTCTTTGAATACAGATCTCACGTGATTTTCAGTATTTTCATTGCGTCTACATCAGAGTACACCTCTGTTCTTGAATGTTCCTTCTTAGCTTCAATGTACAACTTTAATACATGATCAAAAATACTTGTTTAGAACAAACTTCAACTATTGTTAACAGTGCAGGCTAACATGCATTTGATGTATGCAATGATGCACATCACAAACGCACAATTTCTGGTTATGAATTGTTATACAACGCAAATAAAATGTGGATATTTTACAAGTTCTAAAATTCATAATTTGATTAATTTGATTTAATTTGGATTTTTTTTATTTTTATGAATTTAAACAAAAAAAAAATTGTGATACATTTTACATTTATTGCTGTGATTTAATATCTCAAGGGCATATTTAAAGCGGTTCTGCACTGTGTTTATTTTTTTTTTTTTTGGGGGGGTATACAAAGGATGTTTACCTAAATTGGGGGACTCACCTGTTCCATCTTCCATCTCGATCGCCCTCCGTTTTCCTCCGATAAGATTCTTTATATTCTTCTTCTCTGCTGGGGGCCATCTTGCCTGTGGGCATGGGAAACCCCACAGGCACTTTAGATGGCCCAGCATGCACCGCCGTTACTGCGCCGAGCTCACGCGTGCGCAGTAACGGCAAAGTGCAGCTC
The DNA here is from genome assembly GCA_028564925.1 of Lithobates sylvaticus. Taxonomy (NCBI): domain Eukaryota; kingdom Metazoa; phylum Chordata; class Amphibia; order Anura; family Ranidae; genus Lithobates; species Lithobates sylvaticus. Next base: position 77,336,815 of record CM053031.1, read on the forward strand.
ACGTTCTCCGAAATCTCGCGAGATGTCGGCACATCTGCCGACATCTCGCGAGATTTCGGAAGATGTGTCCGAAATCTCGCGAGATTTCGGAAGATGTGACCGAAATCTCGTGAGATTTCGGAAGATGGCCGCACTGTCTCCTGGGATCAATGACACCAGATCCCAGGAGACAGTGCGGCGTGACGAGGATCCCCGCACAGACCCCGCCCACCCCCCCAGAGACTGAGGACAGGAAGTCATCGATTACAAGGTAAGTGAAAAAAAAAAAAAAACACATTTCATTTAGTACTCTTTGCTGATTTGGAAGGCAAAGAGATTTACTAAATGAAATGTGTGCCGAACCGCTTTAAAGTCCCCCTGTTTTCCTTTGGATTCTACTATTCATACTCAGGACCTAGTTCGAGGTGTGGGCACTGCCAATGGATGGTAGCCCTTTTTTGAAAGTATCTCCAGTTATATACTTTTTTTTTTTTAAAGTAATCATGTTTGAAATGAAAAGGCAGCGTATGCCAGACCCCTGAGACGTGAATGTGTTAAGTGTTTGCAAATTACCTGTTAGAAAAATCACCTCTTATTATTTGCTTATGACAGATTTATGCTGTTTAACATTAACATACTGATAACAGTTGATCCAATGCCAGGCCATGTTGATGTGTAACAATGTAAAGTGTATTTACTTTGGAAAAAGGCGCGGTGTAGAGCACGGTAATAGCCAAACACAAGAATAATAGTCTGCCCATAAAACAAAATTGGACTTTGACATGTAGTTGAAGCTGTGCTAGATATAGCAACCTTCTATATTTCATGGCCAACTGTTATCTCACCGCAGTATAACTGTCAACAACAACAATAAGTTTCCTGACTAAATAAATAATTCATCAGTATACAACAGGGATTTGGGAACAAGCTGCAGGACTGATACAAATCCAACATAGTGCTGCTTTGGGTCTAAACAGTAAAGTGTGTAAAGCAATAGAAATGTATATCCAGATCCTACTGAAATCTTGAAACACCCCCCACAAAAATCAGTACCTACAGTAATAGCTTTGCAGTTAGCATTGGGGTCATGGTGCACAAGGAATCTGTGTCCAGTTCCCACCAGAACCTTATTATATGGTTTTGGTATGTTTTCTATGTGGTTGTATGGGTTTCTTCCTTCAGTCTAACAATATATTGGTAGGTTTTACTTAAATTGTCCCTAATAAGGGTTTAGATAGCCATGGACATTAGAAGATCCATATGTCTATGTGTTTAACCAGTTCGGCTCTAGAGCAAATTTTCATATTTTTTACACACGTGTAAAAATCTTTATTTTTGGCAATAAAATGACTTAACCCTCTAGAAAATTGTATCTTTTCTAAAAGCAGAGGCCCTGTAGAATAAAAAGATGATAGTTTTTTTTTATGTCAGATGATATGTATGCAACTGTTTATTAAAATAAAATTATTTTAGTGCAAGCACATGCAATGTACTACCCATTGTTAGGTAAACTATAAAAGATAAGGTTGTGTCAAGTAAATAGACACCAAACATGCCATGTCTTAAAATTGTATGCGCCTGTGATATTTCAAAAAACGACGGTACCCATAAATCTTCATAAGTGATGCTTTGAAAGCTTTTACAGCTCATCAGTTTAGAGTTAAACAGGAGCTCTTGTGCTAGAATTATTGCTCTCACTCTGCCTTTTCATATGTGTTGTGCGACCACGGTTTACATTTGGCAATTGTGCAGGGTAACATGGGTTACGGCAATCTTTTTTTTTTTTTTTTTTTTTCAATACATTTTATTGCAATTTTATTTTTTTCTTACTTTTTTTATTTTTACTTGATTTCTATCACAAGGGGTTAATAACCCCCCATGTGATAGCATTGAGCAAGAAACAGGTACTCTTTTTGGAGTCATTGTGGGTCCAAATAACCCCAATGTCTACCCAGCCCTTCACAGCATCTAACCAAGCACAGATCTGCTTGGTTAGATGTGTCCCCTGGCTGTACCAGGTAGGAAAAAGTGGATAAATATGCCTTGTTCTTCCCTTCAGAAGCTGGCAGTTGTGGTCCTGGTAAGGTAAGGGTAAGCTCAGGAACCCCCGGGGGCCCGCCAGCAGGGAGAAAAGTCAATGGCCTGGAGCAAAAGTGGAACTTGGAGGAGGGACAGCATGACTGGGGTGGGCAGTTGAGGTGGAGAGAATAGTGGTGTGATGGGGGAGGTATTAATCCACTTACCCAGATTGGTAAGTCCCGAGGGATAGGAGTTTCCTGTGGGTGTAGAGGGGTGGAGGATCTGGTCAGAGCTCAGACGGAGCTTGTCATAGAATCAGGAAGGTGTCTACCACCGACCCTCCCTTGTTTGTTGTTTGGGGGGCTACCCAGCAAGCTTTCTGGTCGTACAGAGTTGGGATGGTTTCAGTAGTGGCAATTTCTGGTGGAGTATGTTTTTCATGACTGTTTACATTATGGGTAGCTTTATTACTAGTCAAAGCAGTAGCTGGAGGTCTATGGGGTCTTTGAAGGCAGTGCTGGATAAAATCATGGAGATTTAGAGGGGTTGGGCCCATCTGGTGGTATAGGTGTCCCTTCCCTTCCTAATACTACAATGCTAACAATGGTTTTAGGTTGGTTGTATCTGGTAGGAAATAACTGGAAATTGGCCCTGAGCCGGTGTAAGTTGCGGCTGAGGGCCTTTCATGGTGTGACAGATACAACCGGTTGGTCGAGAGAAAAATAGCCCTTCAAATACCTTTTAGACCGAGTAGGATTAAACTGAGTTTTTTTGGTTTAATGGTTACGTATAAAAATTTATTATATGCATTACGATTGTTTATGTTGTTTTATTTCATTTGTTGTAATAAAAGGCTGCTACGGCCATTTGACTCCAAAACAATGTGTCGCCTGGTCAATTTTGGGGGGCGAAGGAATGGGGTTTAATTGTTTAATTTACAGGAAGCCGGAGCCTCGGGAATCTACACATCCCTCAATCATGCCACTGCCCGCTGTGTGAAAGTGAGCCCAGGGACCACTTTCACTTTCAAGCCCAAAGCCTGCTGAACAATTGCATCACTATTCTCCTGCAGCCACCAGCTTGTGATTATATTTGAACTGGTTAATGATAGATAATCCCTGGAATATTCCATTGTTGTCTTTGTTTTATTTGTTTCCTTGTAAGAGTTGTAATTACACATCCTTCTAAAGAGCAATAGGCCAGTAGCTATAGTAATAGAGACGCTTCCACACACCCGCAGGATAACTATACTGTATAAGCAGGTCACTCTGACAAATGATTCAGGCTCACCCGAGTGTGGTGTCTAAGCACTAACCGGTATTCACCGGAACTCCTGATGGTGGAGATGGGATTTTCTGCATGTTAGTACCATTTCGCAGTTCTCAGGATTTCCCCACCAGGAGGTGAGCAAGCTGGGGTCCAATAGTAGCTATAGCAGTGAACGGGGTGGATGGAAAAATACATCCCACCAGGACATTGTGGAGTCCAGACACCAATAGAAATCTGTCTGATCCCTGTTGCACTGGCCAGATTTCAGTCAGTGTATGGTAAACTTTGATTTCCCCACCAGAGACCCATACAACATGTGCTCTTTTGGAGACATTAGGGGTCTAATAAACCCCTGACAAGGTTTTAATCCTTTTCCACTCTTAAAAATGTACAAAAAAATTGTCTTAACTTACGATTTGATATTATTTTTAACGCCTTAGCGGCCGCCCCACATATATTTACTGTAGCAGGGTGGCCGCTGTGTGCCAAATCACATATCTAGTATGTGATTTGACACTTCCAAGTTTGGGGCATGTGCCGCCGGCAACCCGCTCATGCTGTAATTGGGCAAAGCGGGAGCCAAATCAGTGGGTCTGACGTGCCAATCGTTCAGGAGAAAGGCAGAACAGCGGTCTCTGAGAGGGGAATGTGCTGATCCTGTGTTCCTGCTGAGCAGGGATATGGATTTTTACATTCCCTCAGGCAAAGCACCCCGCCAGGAACACATTTTAACCCTTTGATTGCCCCTGATGTTAACCCCTTCCCTGCCAGTGTCATTAGTACAGTAACAGTACATATTTTTTAGTACTGATCACTGTATTAGTGTCACTGGTCCCCAAAAAGTGTCAAAAGTGTCAGTTAGGTGTGCAATTTGTTCCCCCGCAATATCGCAGTCCCGCTATAAGTCGCTGATCACCACCATTACTAGTAAAAAAATAAAACTAAAATAAATAACACTATACCATAGTTTGTAGCCGCTATAACTTTTGTGCAAACCAATCAATATACACTTATTGGGATTTTTAAATATGAATGTGGATTTCTATTCATGGATGCACAACTAAACAAGATATGATATACATCCTGTTAATCCCTGATGAAGGAGACAACAGTTTTCTCTGAAACACGTTGGGTATAGGATATTGTATTTATATGTTGTATACCTTGATTTTTTTAGTTGTTCATGACCATGTTCACTACTTTATGTATATTTTTCCTTTAATAAAATAGTATTTTTTACTTCAACTTTTTAACCACTTTCAGACCGGACCATTATGCAGCCTAAAGACCAGAGGACTTTTTACAATTTCGCACTGCACTGGTTTAACTGGTAATTACGCGGTCATGCAATGTTGTACCCAAACGAAATTTGCGTCCTTTTCTTCCCACAAATAGAGCTTTCTTTTGATGGTATTTGATTGCCTCTGCGATTTTTGAAAAAAAAAAAAATTTCTACTTTTTGTTATAAGAAAAATCCAATAAACTCAATTTTAGTCATACTTTTAAGCCAAAATGTATTCAGCCACATGTCTTTTGTAAAAAAAATGTCAATAAGCGTATATTTATTGGTTTGCGCAAAAGTTATAGCGTCTACAAACTAGGGTACATTTTCTGGAATTTACGCAGCTTTTAGTTTACGACTGCCTATCTCATTTCCTGAGGTGCTAAAATAGCAGGGAAGTACAAAACCCATCTAAATGACCCCATTTTGGAAAGTAGACACCCGAAGGAAATTGCTAAGAGGCATTTTGAGCCCATTGAATATTTTATTTTTTTGTCCCAAGTGATTGAATAATGACAAAAAAAAAAAAAAAATGTTTACAAAAAGTTGTCACTAAATGATATATTTCTCACACATGCCATGGGCATATGTGGAATTACACCCCAAAATTTATTCTGCTGCTTCTTCTGAGTACGGGGATACCACATGTGTGGGACTTTTTGGGAGCCTATCTTTGTACGGGACCCCGAAAGCCAAGCACCGCCTTCAGGATTTCCAAGGGTGTAAATTTTTGATTTCACTCCTCACTACTTATCACTACCTATCACAGTTTTGAAGGCCATAAAATGCCAAGATGGCACAAAACCCCCCCAAATGACCCCATTTTGGAAAGTAGACACCCCAAGCTATTTGCTGAGTGGCATGTTGAGTCCATGGAATATTTTTATATTTTGCCACAAGTAGCGGGAAAAATGACAAACTTTTTTTTTTTTTTTTTTTTTTTGCCCAAAGTTGTCACTAAATGATATATTTCTCACACATGCCATGGGCATGTGTGGAATTACACCCCAAAATAAATTCTGCTGCTTCTTCTGAGTACGGGGATACCACATGTGTGGGACTTTTTGGGAGCCTATCCGTGTACGGGGCCCCCGAAAACCAAGCACCGCCTTCAGGATTTCTAAGGGTGTAAATTTTTGATTTCACTCCTCACTACCTATCACTACCTATCACAGTTTTGAAGGCCATAAAATGCCAAGATGGCACAAAACCCCCCCCCCAAATGACCCCATTTTGGAAAGTAGACCCCAAGCTATTTGCTGAGTGGCATGTTGAGTCCATGGAATATTTTATATTTTGCCACAAGTAGCGGGAAAAATGACAAACTTTTTTTTTTTTTTTTGCCCAAAGTTGTCACTAAATGATATATTTGTGACACATGCCATGGGCATATGTGGAATTACACCCCAAAATAAATTCTGCTGCTACCTCTGAGTACGGTGATACCACATGTGTGGGACTTTTTGGGAGCCTATCTGTGTACGGGACCCCGAAAACCAAGCACCGCCTTCAGGATTTCCAAGGGCGTAAATTTTTGATTTCACTCCTCACTACCTATCACTACCTATCACAGTTTTGAAGGCCATAAAATGCCAAGATGGCACAAACCCCCCCCCCCAAATGACCCCATTTTGGAAAGTAGACACCCCAAGCTATTTGCTGAGAGGCATGTTGAGTCCATGGAATATTTTTATATTTTGCCACAAGTAGCGGGAAAAATTACAAACTTTTTTTTTTTATTTATTTTTTGCCCAAAGTTGTCACTAAATGATATATTTCTCACACATGCCATGGGCATATGTGGAATTACACCCCAAAATAAATTCTGCTGCTTCTCCTGAGTATGGGGATACCACATGTGTGGGACTTTTTGGGAGCCTATCTGTGTACGGGACCCCGAAAACCAAGCACCGCCTTCAGGATTTCCAAGGGCGTAAATTTTTGATTTCACTCCTCACTACCTATCACTACCTATCACAGTTTTGAAGGCCATAAAATGCCAAGATGGCACAAACCCCCCCCCCCCAAATGACCCCATTTTGGAAAGTAGACACCCCAAGCTATTTGCTGAGAGGCATGTTGAGTCCATGGAATATTTTATATTTTGCCACAAGTAGCGGGAAAAATTACAAACTTTTTATTTTTATTTATTTTTTGCCCAAAGTTGTCACTATATTATATATTGCTCACACATGCCATGGGCATATGTGGAATTACACCCCAAAATATATTCTGCTGCTTCTCCTGAGTATGGGGATACTACATGTGTGGGAATTTTTGGGAGCCTATCCGTGTACGGGACCCCGAAAACCAAGCACCGCCTTCAGGATTTCTAAGGGCGTAAATTTTTGATTTCACTCCTCACTACCTATCACAGTTTTGAAGGCCATAAAATGCCCAGATGGCACAAAACCCCCCGAAATGACCCCATTTTGGAAAGTAGACACCCCAAGCTATTTTATGAGAGGCATGGTGAGTATTTTGCAGCTCTCATTTTTTTTTGAAAATGAAGAAAAAAAAGAAAAAAAAATTTTTTTTTTTTCTTTTTTCAATTTTCAAAACTTTGTGACAAAAAGCGAGATCTGCAAAATACTCACCATACCTCTCAGCAAATAGCTTGGGGTGTATACTTTCCAAAATGGGGTCATTTGGGGGTATTTTGTGCCATCTGGGCATTCCATGGCCTCTGAAACTGTGATAGGCAGTGAGGAGTGAATTCACAAATTCACACCCTTAGAAATCCTGAAGGTGGTGCTTGGTTTTTGGGGCCCTGTACGTGGCTAGGCTCCCAAAAAGTCCCACACATGTGGTATCCCCGTACTCAGGAGAAGCAGCAGAATGTATTTTGGGGTGTAATTCCACATATGCCCATGGCATGTTTGAGCAATATATCATTTAGTGACAACTTTGTGCAAAAAAAAATAAATAAAATAATAATTATTATTTTTCCCGCAACTTGTGTCAAAATATAAAATATTCCATGGACTCGATATGCCTCTCAGCAAAAAGCTTGGGGTGTCTACTTTCCGAAATGGGGTCATTTGGGGGGGTTTTGAACTGTCCTGGCATTTTATGCACAACATTTAGACGCTTATGTCACACATTACCCACTCTTCTAACCACTTGAAGACAAAGCCCTTTCTGACACTTTTTGTTTACATGAGAAAATAATTTTTTTTTGCAAGAAAATTACGTTGAACCCCCAAACAATATATATTTTTTTAAAGCAAAGGCCCTACAGATTAAAATGGTGGGTGTTTCATTTTTTTTTTTCACTCAGTATTTGCGCAGCGATTTTTCAAACGCATTTTTTTGGGAAAAAACACACTTTTTTAAATTTTAATGCACTAAAACACACTATCTTGCCCAAATATTTGATGAAATAAAAAATTAGATCTTAGGCCGAGTACATAGATACCAAACACGACATGCTTTAAAATTGCGCAGAAACGTGCAGCGGTGACAAACTACATACATTTTTAAAAGCATTTAAACGCCTTTACAGGTTACCACTTTAGATTTACGGAGGAGGTCTACTGCTAAAATTACTGCCCTCGATCTGACCTTCGCAGTGATACCTCACATGCATGGTGCAATTGCTGTTTACATATGACGCCAGACCGACGCTTGCGTTCGCCTTTGCGCGAGAGCAGGGGGGGACAGGGGTGCTTTTTTTTTTTTTTTTTTTTTTTTTTATTATTATTGATTTTGCTTTTTTATTTTATTTTTCAACTGTTCCTTTCATTTATATATATTTTTTATCATTTTTATTGCTATCTCAGGGAATGTAAATATCCCCTATGATAGCAATAGGTAGTGACAGGTACTCTTTTTTGAAAAAATTGGGGTCCATTAGACCCTAGATCTGTCGTCTGCCCTCAAAGCATCTGACCACACCAAGATCGGTGTGAAAAAATACTTTCCCAATTTCCCAATGGCGCTGATTATATCCGGCGAAATATAAGTCATGAAATGCTCGTAGCTTCCGGTTTCTTAGGCCATAGAGATGATTGGAGCCATTCTGGTCTCTGATCAGCTCTATGGTCAGCTGGCGGAACCACCGGCTGCATTCTCAGGTTCCCTGTTGGGACAGGAGAGCCAGAGAAAACCATGGAAGACGGTGGGAGGGGGGGCATTCCCTCCCACTGCTTGTAAAAGCATTCCCTCCCACTGCTTGTAAAAGCAGTCTAGAGACTAATTAGCCACTAGGATTGCTTTTACATGAAAGCCGACCGCTGGCTGAAAAGAATGATACCAAGATAATGCCTAATCCTGCCGGCATCATTCTGGTATAACCACTCAAAGTCCAGCAACATACCAGTACGTTGCTGGCCCTTGTTTGGCATATATTGTGATCTTTTTTTTCATGCAGCCTGTGGGCTGAACGAAAAAAAAAGATTGATCGGTGGGTATGCCCACCATTAGAATCTCCCTTCATCCACCCACTTCTAATGATGGGCATACATGCACCATTTTGTTTTTAACTGTGGTGGTGAAATCACCTCCAACAGCGCTGGAGTCACGGATTTATGTATCGTGGGAGCAAGCGCTGTTGCTGTCAAGATAAATAAATCCGCGCTGCAGCTGAATGGCGTACCTGCTAAGCAAATTATGGTTAATAATAAAACAAAGTAACATTACAGTATAACAGTAAGATTTACCATACCTGCAAAGCAAATACCAAAAAAAACATAGTAAAAAATAAAACATTTTTTTAATGCAACCTGTGTCTAAAATATATATATGCCGAAGCATGGGGGCATCCTCCCGCAAAAAAGTTATGCCGCGTACACACGGTCGGAATATTCCACGGGCAAGCCTCCGTCGGAATTTCAACCGTATGTAGGCGGCATTAGGAGCAAATCGCTCCTCCGCCCTCTGCTGCCCCTATGCTTCGGCATATATGCTCTTTTTTTTTTAACTGTGGTGGTGAAATCACCTCCTACAGCGTTGGAGTCACGGCTTTATGTATCGTGGGAGCAAACGCTGTTGCTGTCAAGATAGATAAATCCGCGCTGCAACTGAATGGCGTACCTGAAAACAAAAAAAATGGTTAACAATAAAACATTGCAGAATAGAATACAGTAAAAAGGAGAACAATAGAGAGAGAGAATAGAGAGAAAGAGAACAATAAAACAACTATTTTTGTTTTTTTTATTTTATATTTTTATTTTATATTTTTATTTTTATTTTTTTTTTTAAACTTTTGTTTGTAACTGTAACAGTTCTAACGGAACTGTTGTAAAGGTTCCATCGGTTTTGGTCTCAAAATGCGATGGCATTCTTGAGAACGTGTGCCTAGTCTGTGCAATGCTGTACCCTACGCTAATACTCAACTAGTGTATGGTAGCGTTCAAAACATTCACCGATGCAAAGACCAGGATTGTCAGGACAGCGGGGGCTTGTTGGGTAGGGGTACTCGGGAGGACATAAATAAAATGCCGCTCATGCAGCCGGCTAACTGCATTTGGTTGGGGAATGTGAGGCGGAGCACCGTCTGGAAACAGAAGGGCTCTGATGATCTCTTCCTGGAATTTAAGGAAGGATCCAGTACGTCCTGAAGCTCCGTATAGCACATGAGCATTCAGCAAAGCCAATTGGAAAAGGTAAATAAACACTTTTTTGTACCAGCGTCTAGCCTTACGGGCAACTAGGTACGGCGCCAACAACTGGTCGTTGAGGTCCACCCCTCCCATGTTTTGGTTGTACTCGTGGACACAGAGGGGTTTCGTCACAACACCAGCCGCCGTAGTAATTTGGACCGTCGTGTCTGCATGAAGGGAGGTAAGAACGAAAACATTCTTATTATCCCTCCACTTCATAGCGAGCAAGTTATTACACTTCAAGCAGGCTCTCTCCCCCAGCCTAAGACGGGACTCTACAAGCCGCTGGGGAAAGCCCCGGCGATTAGGTCGCACGGTGCCACATGCTCCAATCTGATGATCAAACAAATGACTAAACAGTGGCACGCTCGTGTAATAATTATCCACGTACAAGTGGTACCCCTTTCCGAATAAGGGTGACACCAAGTCCCACACAATCTTGCCAGCGCTCCCTATGTAGTCAGGGCAGTTTGTCGGCTCTATGTGGCTATCTTTGCCCTCATAAACCATAAATTTACATGTATAGCCTGTGGCCCTGTCACAGAGCTTATACATCTTGACCCCGTATCTGGCACGCTTGCTGGGAAGGTATTGTTTGAATGACAAGCGGCCAGTAAACTTAATCAGGGACTCGTCAACGCAGACAACTTGATGGGGAGTAAACAAGTCTGCAAAACGTTGGTTGAAATGGTTTATGAGGGGCCGAATTTTATAGAGCCGATCGTATGCAGGGTCTCCACGAGGACGACAGAGTTCATTGTCGTTGAAGTGCATGAACCGCAAAATCTGTTCGTATCGTGCCCTGGACATGGAGGCAGAGAACACGGGCATATGGTACATTGGCTCAGTGGACCAATATGAACGCAACGTACCCATTTTAACTACGCCCATGATGAGGGAAAGGCCCAGAAAGATCTTAAATTCGGGGACCGTAATTGGTCTCCAATCTCTGGCAAGGGTGGACAACTGGGGATTAGCAGCGATGTGTTGACCAGCGTACAAATTGGTTTGATCCACAATAGATCTATAGAGATCTTCGGTGAAAAACAGCGAAAAAAAATCAAGTGACGTAAAATCAGCTGTTTCCACCTGAATACCGGGTTGGCCATTGAATGGGGGAAGTACGGGTTCTGCAGAAGTGGTGGGCACCCAATCAGGATTGGCAAATTCTGCAGGAAGGGCACTATGGGCACGACGGGCCTGTCTTTGTCGTCTTCTTGGTGGCAGCGGGACACTACTTGTGCTTGCCACCTCGCCAGCTGAAACTGCACTTATGGGACTCGCCACGTCACCACGTGATACTGCAGTGCTGGTTTGACTACGTCCAGGGTGTACTAGGCCGCTGGTGCTTGCCTGTTCACCAGAAGGAATAGCGGCTCTAGTACGTCTCTGCCTCCTACGAGCGACCTGCGGTTCCTGCACCTCAACAACAGAAGAAGGAGTTTGGGGTCTGGTACGCCTGACCTTAGCAGGGACCACAACTCCGCCGTCAGAGCTATCTGTCATGGAGCCGCTGTCGTCTACTGGGTCGTATTCTGAGCCTGATTCTGACAGATGAGTGACCTCCTCTTCACTATCTGTCATACTCAGAAACAAGTAGGCCTGTTCACTAGTGTACGTTTGACTTGCCATTTTGGGCTCTAAATTTAGTAGTACACTAGTGAGACTCACAGGAAAAAAAAAAGCTCCTGACTGTTAGCGACTGAATCAAAACGCTACCAAAAAACTGTAAGCGATCGCAGGGATCAGGCCTGACTCTGCGAACGCTGCAGTTATGTGTGCTTAGTGTTTTGTAAGTGACAGTGATCGATCGATACTGCACTTGGGTGGGCTGGGCGGAGGGGGAAAACGCAGGTGCTAGCAGGTATCTGGGCTGATCCCGCTAACAATGCGTTTTTGGGAACCCTAAACAGCTGGGGACGCTAGTATAGATCTGATCAGATCAGATATCGATCTGTTCAGATTCTATACCACTAAGGGAGGTGTATGCTGCGTGCGTGGGTGTTAGCGGTACTGGCACTAACCCGACGCTGCCTGGGGCGACGCAGACCCTATTTGACTCTAAAACCTTACTTATATCACCCGCCGGGCGATCAGGGGGTTAAACCTTTATTAGGTAATAAACGGCGGGTGCCCTGAAACTATAAAAAATAAACTAACTGACCAGCGTCACCCGTAACAGTTATATGGTGATCACTGGTGAAAGGGTTAACTAGGGGGCACTCAGGGGGTTAAAACCTTTAGTAGGTAGTATATGGGGGGTCCCTGACCCTATAAAATGCTGCGGCAAACCTAAATACCTACCTCCCTAACTAGCGTCAACTGTGACACTAATACAGCGATCAAAAAAACGATCGCTTAGTGACACTGGTGACGGGGGGTGATCACGGGGTTAAACCTTTATTAGGGGGGGTTCCTAGACCTAAAGGGGGCTAAATCTAACTGCCCTAACAGTTATTAGGGTCACAATGCACCAATGCAGTTAACAGTAAAAAAAAAAAAAAAAAAACTGCTTTGGTGTCACTGTGACAGGGGGGTGCAGGGGGG
>CM053031.1:77350013-77391709 GCA_028564925.1 Lithobates sylvaticus
ATGGTGGGACTTTAAAGGCACTACCAATGAAAAAGTAAAAAATACTATTTTATTCAAGGAAAAATATACATAAAGTAGTGAACATGGTCATGAACAACTAAAAAAAATCAAGGTATACAACATATAGATACAATATCCTATACCCAACGCGTTTCAGAGAAAACGGTTGTCTCCTTCATCAGGGTTTAACAGGATGTATATCATATCTTGTTTAGTTGTGTATCCATGAAAAGAAATCCACATTCATATTTAAAAATCCCAATAAGAGTATATTGATTGGTTTGCGCAAAAGTTATAGCGGCTATAAACTATGGTATATATTTTTTTATTTTATTTTTATTTTTTTACTAGTAATGGCGGCGATCAGCAACTTATAGCAGGACTGCAATATTTCGGGGGAACAAATTGGACACCTAACTGACACTTTTGACACTTTTTGGGGACCAGTGACACTAATACAGTGATCAGTACTAAAAAATATGCACTGTTACTGTACTAATGACACTGGCAGGGAAGGGGTTAACATCAGGGGTGATCAAAGGGCTAAAATGTGTTCCCTGGGTGTGCTTACTAACTGGGGGGGGGGGTGCTTTGCCTGGGGGAATGTAAAAATCCATATCCCTGCTCAGCAGGAACACAGGATGAGCATATTCCCCTCTCAGAGACTGCTGTTCTGCCTTTCTCCTGAACGATTGGCACATCAGCCGGTCCCACTGATTTGGCTCCCGCTTTGTCCAATCACAGCATGTGCCCCAAACTTGGAAGTGTCAGATCACATACTAGGTATGTGATTTGGCACAGAGTGGCCACCCTGCTACAGTAAACGTATGTGGGGCGGCCGCTAAGGCGTTAAAAACCATATCAAAACATAGGTTAAGCCAAGTTTTTTGTAAATTTTTAAGAGTGGAAAATTATTAAAACCTTATCAGGAGTTTATTAGACCCCTAATGTCTCCAAAAGAGCACATGTTACCTGCCGTATGTGTCTCTGGTGGGGAGATCAAAGTTTACCATACACTGACTGAAATCTGGCCAGTGCAACAGGGATCAGACAGATTTCTATTGGTGTCTGGACTCCACAATGTCCTGGTGGGACGTATCTACCCATCCACCTGGTCACTGCTATAGCTACAGCTACTAGTAGCTATAGCTACTATTGGACCCCAGCTTGCTCACCTCCTGGTGGGGATATCCTAAGAACTGCAACCTGATACTAACATGCAGCAAATCCCATCTCCACCATCAGGAGTTCCGGTGAATACCGGTTAGTGCTTAGACACCACACCTCGGGTGAGCCTGAATCATTTGACAGAGTAAACAGAGCTTGTACAGTATAGTTATCCTGCGGGTGTGTGGAAGTGTCTCTACTGCTATAGCTACTGGCCTCCAAATCTGACCCCCTGACCGTGCCACTGCCTTTTAAGGCTGCATTCACACCTGGGCGTTTTGTAGCTTGAAGCCTGAAGCTACAAAAGCTAGAGGGGAAAAAATACATTATTCTCTATGGAGATGGTTCACATCTCCACTCCAAAACGCCTGAAGCCCTACGCCTGAAGCTCAAACAAGTTCCGGACCCTTTTTTGTCGCGCGAATCGGGCAGATTTGGACGTTTTTATTCTTTTTACATTGGTGACCTTTTGCTCTGCACAAAATTCGCGGCAAAACGCGGTAAAAAACGCCGCGAATCGCGGTAAAAAAACGCCGCAAATCGCGGTAAAAAACGCCGCGAAAAAACGCCGCAATTCGCGCGATTTTCTGCCTGAAAGGTGTGAATGCAGCCTTATTGCTCTTTAGAAGGATGTGTAATTAAAACTCTTACAAGGAAACAAATAAAACAAAGACAACAATGGAATATTCCAGGGATTATCTATCATTAACCAGTTCAAAAATAATCACAAGCTGGTGGCTGCAGGAGCATAGTGATGCAATTGTTCAGCAGGCTTTGGGCTTGAAAGTGAAAGTGGTGCGGCAGCTCCCTGGGCTCACTTTCACACAGCGGGCAGTGGCATGATTGAGGGATGTGTAGATTCCCGAGGCTCAGGCTTCTTGTAAATTAAACAATTAAACCCCATTCCTTCACCCCCCAAAATTGACCAGACGAGACATTTTTTTGGAGTCAAATGGCCGTAGCAGCCTTTTATTACAACAAATGAAATAAAACAACATAAACAATCGTAATGCATATAATAAATTTTATACGTAACCATTAAACCAAAAAAACTCAGTTTAATCCTACTGGGTCTAAAGGTATTAGAAGGGCTATTTTTCTCTCGACCAACCGGTTGTATCTGTCATCCCATGAAAGGCCCTCAGCCGCAACTTACATCGGCTCAGGGACAATTACCAGTTACTTCCTACCAGATACAACCAACCTAAAACCATTGTTAGCATTGTAGTATTAGGAAGGGAAGGGACACCCATACCACCAGATGGGCCCAACCCCTCTAAATCTCCATTATTTTATCCAGCACTGCCTTCAAAGACCCCCGCAGACCTCCTGCTGCTGCTTCGACTAGTAATAAAGCAACCCATAATGTGAACGGTCATGGAAAACATACCCCACCTGGAATTGCCCATTATTGAAACTATCCCAACTCTGTACGACCAGAAAGCTTGTTAGGTAGTCCCCCAAACAGCAAGCAAGGGAGGGTGGGTGGGAGAAACCGTCCTGATTCTATGAGAAGCTCCGTCTGAGCTCTGACCAGATCCTCCACCCCTCTACACCCACAGGAAACCCCCATCCCTCAGGACTTACCAATCTGGGTAAGTGGATTTATACCTCCCCATCACACCACTATTCTCTCCGCCTCAACTGCCCACCCCAGTCATGCTGGCCCTCCTCCAAGTTCCACTTTTGCTCCAGGCCATTGACTTTTCTCCCTGCCAGCGGGCCCCCGGGGGTTCCTGAGCTCTCCCGTGCTTACCAGGACCACAACCGCCAGGTTCTGAATGGAAAGACAAGGCATATTCATCCCTTGCTTTGACTTGTAAAAAATGAAACTAGAAGTGATCCACCTTTTCCTACCTGGTACAGCCAGGGGACACATCTAACCAAGCAGATCTGTGCTTGGTTAGATGCTGTGAAGGGCTGGGTAGACATTGGGGTAATTTAGACCCACAATGACTCCAAAAAGAGTACCTGTCACCTGCTCAATGCTATCACATGGGGGGTTATTAAACCCTTGTGATAGAAATCAAGTAAAACAAATAAAAATTAAAAAAGTAAGAAAAAAATTAAATTACAATAAAATGTATTGAGAAAACGTAAAAAAAGATTGCCGTAACCCATGTTACCCTGCACAATTGCGCAAATGTAAACCACGGTCGCACCACACATGTGAAAAGGCAGAGTGAGAGCAATAATTCTAGCACAAGAGCTCCTGTTTAACTCTAAACTGATGAGCTGTAAAAGCTTTTAAAGCATCACTTATGAAGATTTATGGGTACCGTAGTTTTTTGCAATATCACAGGCGCATACAATTTTAAGATATGGCATGTTTGGTGTCTATTTACTTGACACAACCTTATCTTTTATAGTTTGCTTTTAATAAACAGTTGCATACATATCATGTGACATACAAAAAACTATCATCTTTTTATTCTACAGGGCCTCTGCTTTTAGAAAAGATACAATGTTTTAGAGGGTTAAGTCATTTTATTGCCAAAAATAAAGATTTTTACACGTGTGCAAAAAATATGATCATTTGCTCTAGAGCCGAACTGGTTAAACACATAGACATATGGATCTTCTAATGTCCATGGTTATCTAAACCCTTATTAGGGACAATTTAAGTAAAACCTACCAATATATTGTTAGACTGAAGGAAGTAACCCATACAACCACATAGAAAACATACCAAAACCATATAATAAGGTTCTGGTGGGAACTGGACACAGATTCCTTGTGCACCAAGACCCCAATGCTAACTGCAAAGCTATTACTGTAGGTACTGATTTTTGTGGGGGGTGTTTCAAGATTTCAGTAGGATCTGGATATACATTTCTATTGCTTTACACACTTTACTGTTTAGACCCAACATGTTGGATTTGTATCAGTCCTGCAGCTTGTTCCCAAATCCCTGTTGTATACTGATGAATTATTTATTTAGTCAGGAAACTTATTGTTGTTGTTGACAGTTATACTGCGGTGAGATAACAGTTGGCCATGAAATATAGAAGGTTGCTATATCTAGCACAGCTTCAGCTACATGTCAAAGTCCAATTTTGTTTTATAAACTATCATCTTTTTATTCTACAGGGCCTCTGCTTTTAGAAAAGATACAATGTTTTAGAGGGTTAAGTCATTTTATTGCCAAAAATAAAGATTTTTACACGTGTGCAAAAAATATGATCATTTGCTCTAGAGCCGAACTGGTTAAACACATAGACATATGGATCTTCTAATGTCCATGGTTATCTAAACCCTTATTAGGGACAATTTAAGTAAAACCTACCAATATATTGTTAGACTGAAGGAAGTAACCCATACAACCACATAGAAAACATACCAAAACCATATAATAAGGTTCTGGTGGGAACTGGACACAGATTCCTTGTGCACCAAGACCCCAATGCTAACTGCAAAGCTATTACTGTAGGTACTGATTTTTGTGGGGGGTGTTTCAAGATTTCAGTAGGATCTGGATATACATTTCTATTGCTTTACACACTTTACTGTTTAGACCCAACATGTTGGATTTGTATCAGTCCTGCAGCTTGTTCCCAAATCCCTGTTGTATACTGATGAATTATTTATTTAGTCAGGAAACTTATTGTTGTTGTTGACAGTTATACTGCGGTGAGATAACAGTTGGCCATGAAATATAGAAGGTTGCTATATCTAGCACAGCTTCAGCTACATGTCAAAGTCCAATTTTGTTTTATGAGCAGACTATTATTCTTGTGTTTGGCTATTACCGTGCTCTACACCGCGCCTTTTTCCAATGTAAATACACTTTACATTGTTACACATCAACATGGCCTGGCATTGGATCAACTGTTATCAGTATGTTAATATTAAACAGCATAAATCTGTCATAAGCAAATAAGAGGTGATTTTTCTAACAGGTAATTTGCAAACACATTCACGTCTCAGGGGTCTGGCATACGCTGCCTTTTCATTTCAAACATGATTACTTTTTTAAAAAAAAAGTATATAACTGGAGATACTTTCAAAAAAGGGCTACCATCCATTGGCAGTGCCCACACCTCGAACTAGGTCCTGAGTATGAATAGTAGAATCCAAAGGAAAACAGGGGGACTTTAAAGCGGTTCGGCACACATTTCATTTAGTAAATCTCTTTGCCTTCCAAATCAGGCAAAGAGTACTAAATGAAATGTGTTTTTTTTTTCACTTACCTTGTAATTGATGACTTCCTGTCCTCAGTCTCTGCGGGGGTGGGCGGGGTCTGTGCGGGGATCCTCGTCACGCCGCAATGTCTCCTGGGATCTGGTGTCATTGATCCCAGGAGACAGTGCGGCCATCTTCCGAAATCTCGCAAGATTTCGGTCACATCTTCCGAAATCTTGCGAGATTTCGGACACATCTTCCGAAATCTCGCGAGATTTCGGACACGTCTTCCGAAATCTCGCGAGATGTCGGCAGATGTGCCGACATCTCGCGAGATTTCGGAGAACGTGAGCTGCACTTTGCCGTTACTGCGCACGCGTGAGCTCGGCGCAGTAACGGCGGTGCATGCTGGGCCATCTAAAGTGCCTGTGGGGTTTCCCATGCCCACAGGCAAGATGGCCCCCAGCAGAGAAGAAGAATATAAAGAATCTTATCGGAGGAAAACGGAGGGCGATCGAGATGGAAGATGGAACAGGTGAGTCCCCCAATTTAGGTAAACATCCTTTGTATACCCCCCCCCCCCAAATAAAATAAAAATAAACACAGTGCAGGACCGCTTTAAATATGCCCTTGAGATATTAAATCACAGCAATAAATGTAAAATGTATCACAATTTTTTTTTTGTTTAAATTCATAAAAATAAAAAAAATCCAAATTAAATCAAATTAATCAAATTATGAATTTTAGAACTTGTAAAATATCCACATTTTATTTGCGTTGTATAACAATTCATAACCAGAAATTGTGCGTTTGTGATGTGCATCATTGCATACATCAAATGCATGTTAGCCTGCACTGTTAACAATAGTTGAAGTTTGTTCTAAACAAGTATTTTTGATCATGTATTAAAGTTGTACATTGAAGCTAAGAAGGAACATTCAAGAACAGAGGTGTACTTTGATGTAGACGCAATGAAAATACTGAAAATCACGTGAGATCTGTATTCAAAGAGAGACTTGCATTAAAATACAGTAAATAAATATTGAAAATAAATATTTATCCAGACTTTGGCTTACATTCACCTGGAGATGCAAGTGATGTCAATTAGCCTTACCGC
Organism: Lithobates sylvaticus; assembly: GCA_028564925.1. Classification (NCBI taxonomy): domain Eukaryota; kingdom Metazoa; phylum Chordata; class Amphibia; order Anura; family Ranidae; genus Lithobates; species Lithobates sylvaticus. The sequence continues at coordinate 77,356,420 of CM053031.1, forward strand.
CTCCTGCCCTGTTCAGCAAGATTATAGGGCTGGGGTCTAAAGTAAGTAGCTTTTTTTTCTTAACTAGTATATCATTTTTCAACATCAAGATTTTCTTTATGGGGAGGGGTTAAGGGTCTCCAAGAAATTGGACCTTGTATTTTAAAGTGATTCTAAAGGTTGTATTTCTTTTTTTAAATAACAAAAATGTTATACTTACCTGCTCTGTGCAATGGTTTTGCAAAAAGCAGCCCCGGTACTCTTTTTTTTGTCCCCCATTGGTGATCTTGGCTGCTCTCCCCTGCCGAGGGCCCCCAATAACAAGCCTTTTGCTATGGGGGCACTGGAGCAGGCCCGTTCCTGAGCAGCACTCCTGTGAATGGACATTTACACACAGAGTGCGGCTTGGCCCCACCCCGTACTCTCTCCCAATTGTCTCACTGGCTGTGATTGGCAGCAGCAGGAGCAAATGGCTCCCACTGCCGTGTGAGCCACTGAGGAAAGAGAGACCTGGAAGAGATGCTGCTCTCATGCACATTGCTAGATCGAGATAAGGCTCAGGTAAGTATAAGGGGGGGGGGGGCACTGCACCAATTGAATGCATTAAGGTAAATACACTTCTGCCTTTAGAACCACTTTAAATGTAGTAAAACACATAAATGGAATATACGCTTCTTAGAAAATGTCTTTCAATTCATAGAACAATGTATTGAAAACAACACATAGTAGCAAAACATATCACCGGGAACAAAAATGCAGATTAAATAAATGAGGAGGAAAACAAGACAAAGCCAAGCTTACAGCATAGGCAACAAAAGTGACTTAGTTACAGGAACACTAATCAGGTTGGAGCAGGCTACAAGCAAAACACTAAGGTAACTGGATAACAGAGAAACCATTACAAAAAAAAAAAAAACACCTAGAAACTCCCATGTGCAATGATAAGGCCATATGAATAAAGGCAGTGCAGGAAGGAGACCCCTGCTGCTAATACCTGGAATCACTCTCAAAGTTACTGCTTTCAGGAGGGGAGAAAAAGTATAGCAGCTCTTGCCTGGTAGTTTCCTTCTGCTATCAAGGATTCTAGTCAATCATTTTAAATATAACAAGCTCTGGGGATATCACACTAAATTCTGCACCATGACAGAATTTCCCCCCTTGACACTGGCGGCATTATCTCTATGGTACGGTAAGCAACTAACCTATGCGCTGTCCACAGACCCTGGCCCACTGACCCCCTTATTTGACAACCCAGCACTCCTTGCATATAAAGCAGCACAGTGGTGTAGTGGTTAGCACTTTCACCTAGCAGCAATAGGGTCGCTGGTTCAAATCCCGACCACAACACCCTCTGCCTGGAGTTTGCATGTTCTCCCTGTGCCTGTGAGGGTTTCCTCCGGGTACTCCAGTTTCCTCCCACATTCCAAAGACATGCTGGTAAGTTAATTAGATCCTGTCAATAAAAATTGGCCAAGTATGTGTTTGTAAGCGTGTCAGGACCACGCTATACCACAGATGGACACCAGTGGCAAAAGTGCCCTGAGGCGATTCAGTTTGCATAGGTAGCGCTATACAAGTCATTCATTCATTCAATGCCTTGGGGCACTGTGGTTCTTATGAAAGGACTCGATGGCTCACGGCATGGTAATTCGTCCACACCACTACAGGCCGATTTCAATCACAACAGGGCCACCTTTCCCCCACCACACCTGACTGGTTATTAATGCTGTCTCGCAATTTAGCAAAACCCTACACCATTCCGGACAGATCAACAGACCACTTACAGCTTTTGAGGGCATGTGTAGTCTCTCTCAGATCCCCAGGCATACCCTATCTCTGATATACAAAGGAATTCTGTCCCATACCCATAATGCACTACCTAACTTCATGCAGAGGTAGTCCAGGGATTTGTGGATTGAAATATCCCCGGGACAATGGCACACCGCATTTACACTCACTCACAAATCATCTATCTCTGGGTTCACACGGGAGAAGAACTACAAACTCCTACCTCAGTGGTACAGGCATCCAGTCACAGTTCACAGGATGTTCCTTAATACTACTGACATCTGCTGGCGCTGTCTCAGAGGAAAAGGTACCTGCCTCCATGTGTGGTGGGAATGTGGTTGAGTTTGTCCTTTTTGGAACCAGATTTTTGAAATCTACAATGACATGTATAAGGATTCTCTCATTGCCTCCCCTAAGGTGGCTCTGCTATCCATCCTATCTGATCCAACGAAATCACGTAAACAAGAGTCTCCTTAGATTATTTTTGTCAGCTGCTCGTCATGTCATCACACTGTTTTGGAAATCAGAGGCTATCCCCCTCCTTCATAAATGGATAGACATCATTAACGACACCATGCTTATGGAGGATCTGCAGGCGAAGAAGGGAGATACTTGGGACAAACCCACCAAACTGTGGTACATCTGACTTCATTACTCCTCCTCTGACCCTCTCCTTAACAGGATATCCGCATAAGTGACATGACTACCTAGGTCTAGCTGTACAACACTGATTATTCCCAGCTGGGGTCGCCCAGGGAAATCAGGCTCTGAATTCTGACAACAACCTCCTCTCCAGCGATTGGGACGCCAGTACCCTGTACCCTGTACATAGTGTCTGTATTCCTCCCCCCCCCCCACGACCCCTTTTTCTACTCCCTCTTTTCCCCCTTAAACATCCCCCACAACTGATCATTCTTTTGTTGTGCACTACTGTCCAGTGATATGGATATCAAAGTATGTTATTGAGAACTGTTTTACGCACATATACAAATATATAGATTGTTTTGTACACGTTGTGGTATTCATTTACCACTACCCCCCTTCCCCCCTCCCCCTCTTTTTTTCTTTCTGTACCCCCTGTTGCTTTATTTGGAAAAATCAATAAAAAAAAATTTAAACCTTAAATATAACAAGACCCGGTCTTTTAGAAAGAAATCTCAAAACATGACCTAGGTAGTCTGCAAAATCGGTTTGTTGATTGATTTGTGACTTTAACCACTTCAGCCCCGGACCAATTTGCAGCCAAAGGACCAGGCCCCTTTTTGCGATTCAGCTCTGTGTCGCTTTAACTGACAATTGCGCGGTCGTGCAACGTGGCTCCCAAACAAAATTGTCTTCCTTTTTTTCCCACAAATAGAGCTTTCTTTTGGTGGTATTTGATCGCCCCTGCAGTTTTTATTTTTTGCGCTATAAACAAAAATAGAGTGACAATTTTGAAAAAAAATCTATATTTTTTTACTTTTTGCTATAATAAATAATATAATAACTGATTTTCCTCAGTTTAGGCCGATACGTATTCGTCTACATATTTTTGGTAAAAAAAAATTGAAATTAGCGATTATTGATTGGTTTGCGCAAAAGTTATAGCGTTTACAAAATAGGGGATAGTTTTATAGCATTTTTATTAATATTTTTTTTTTTTACTAGTAATGGCGGCGATCAGCGATTTTTATTGTGACTGCGACATTATGGCGGACACATCGGACATTTGTGACACATTTTTGGGACCATTGTCATTTATACAGAAATCTGTGCTATTTAAATGCACTGATTCCTATGTAAATGACACTGGCAGTGAAGGAGTTAACCACTAGGGGGCGGGGAGGGGTTAAGTCTGTGTGTGTGTTTTTTTTTACAGTAGGGGGGCGTGGCTTTATGTCTGATGTCACTGATCGGCTTTCCCGATGACAGGGAACAGCCGATCAGTGACAGGCAGTGTAGGAAGCACGGGGAGAGGTTTTTTTACACAGACCTCTCCCCGTTCTTCAGGACCGGGTCGTGAGCGTGCCGCCGGCGGCGCTCGCGACCCACGGCTGGGCTCTTAAAGGGCAATGTACCTGTACGTTGATTTGCCCAGCCGTGCCATTCTGCTGACGTAAATGTGTAGGAGGCGGTCCTTAAGTGGTTAAAGGTCCCTATTCAGACCAGACCTGATATTAATATAATGTGCTGTAAAATGCGATCCGCACTACAATACGATTAATTTTGAATTTGCAACCCAATGGCAGTAGTAGGCAATACACCCACACTGCAGTTACACACATATTGTGCAGGTGGTAGGCTCTAATTTGATTAGTTATTTAGAAGACACAAAGCCAAATGACTCGAAGCAAGAACACTTAGGCCCCTTTCACACTGGGGCATTTTTCAGGCGTTTTTCAGGCGCTTTATCGTTAAAAAAAGCGCCTGTAAAGCGATTGAAAGAAGCCTCATCTGCAATCCCAATGTGAAAGCCCAAGTGCTTTAAGAGCCCTTTCACACTGCCAGCTCCCGAAAAACGCTCGTAAAGCGCCGCTTAAACTAGCAGCGCTTTTCGAGTGCTTTTAACCCCTGCTAGTGGCCAAATAAAGGGTTAAACGTGCCCAAAGCGCTGCTGCTAAAGGCGTTTTTTGGGTGTTTTTCAGGCGCTTTTTGGGCGTTTTGCAGGCGCTTCCCATTGATTTCAATGGGAAGGGGCGCTTTAGGAGCGGTGTATTCACCGCTCCAAAAGCGCTGCAAAGAAGCTGCTTGCAGGACTTTTTTTGACGCCCTGCCAGCACAGCGCCTCAGTGTGAAAGCACTCGGGCTTTCACATTGGGATTGCAGATGAGGCTTCTTTCAAGCGCTTTACAGGCGCTTTTTTTAATGCTAAAATGCCCCAGTGTGAAAGGGATCTCAGTGTGAAAGCACTCAGGCTTTCACATTGGGATTGCAGATGAGGCTTCTTTCAAGCGCTTTACAGGCGCTTTTTTTAACGATAAAGCGCCTGAAAAACGCCCCAGTGTGAAAGGGGCCTTACCACTCACCCAATCCAGCTCTTCCAGTTTTGTGATTATTTTCAGTTTTGGCTTACCTAAACCAGCTGCTATTGCTGGGCTTTCCTCAAATACCTTAGAATTAAATGTTTATTTGTAAAAGAACACTATCATACAATAATAATGCAATGCCATGAAAACCTGATATAAAAGTTGTTTTAGAAATGTGTAATTATAAAAATGTTATTAAATTGAGCAAAGATTGTTTTTATAGTTTTTTTAGGTCAGTAGATTATTAACTAGACACTGTACATCACAGGTGCTCAACCTGTGGCCCTCCAGCTGTTGCAGAACTACAATTCCTATTATGCCTCTGCCTTTGGGAGTCATGCTTGGAACTGTCAGCCTTACAATGCTTCATAGGACTTGTAGTTCAGCAACAAGCAGGGGTTGAGCACCCATGCTGTACATAAACACCCAGTCCACTGTCCTATTATTCCTAGAGAGCGCACTGGTACGTCCTCCTAGAACTGAACTCTGTGCACAGTTCTGTGATTGTGCTGTGATTGGACAAAGCAGATCACAAGCAAAGGGTACAGAGCCAAGGAGAGTGACTACACCACAGAATGTAACCAAAGGCAGCCATTAGCAGCTGTCTCACTTACTGGCTGGTGGTGCGGAACCCCTTACACAGTGATCTAAAAGAACGCCTCCTGACCACAAACCTGCACCAGTGCAATCCAGTCACCCTCTCCTGTACAGCTGTGCTCATAAGTTTACATACCCTGGCAGAATGTATGATTTTTGGCCATTTTGAAGAGAATATGGTTAGTGTTTGGCTGAAGCCATTTATTATCAATCAACTGCGTTTACTCTTTTTAAATAATAATGGCAACAGAAACTACCCAAATTACCCTGATCAAAAGTTTACATACCCTGGTGATTTTGGCCTGATAACATGCACACAAGTTGACACAAAGGGGTTTGAATGGCTATTAAAGGTAACCATCCTCACCTGTGATCTGTTTGCTTGTAATTAGTGTGTGTATAAAAGGTCAATGTGTTTCTGGACTCCTGACAGACCTTTGCATCTTTCATCCAGTGCTGCACTGATGTTTTTGGATTCTGAGTCATGAGGAAAGCAAAAGAATAGTCAAAGGATCTGCCCGAAAAGGTAGTTGAACTGTATAAAACAGGAAAGGGATATAAAAAGATACCCAAGGAATTGAGAATGCCAATCAGCAGTGTTCAAACTCTAATCAAGAAGTGGAAAATTAGAGGTTCTGTTGAACCCAAACCACGGTCAGGTAGACCAACTAAGATTTCAGCCACAACTGCCAGGAAAATTGTTTGGGATGCAAAGAAAAACCCACAAATAACTTCAGGTGAAATACAGAACTCCACGAAAACATGTGGTGCGGCTGTTTCAAGATGCACAATAAGGAGGCACTTGAAGAAAGATGGGCTGCATGGTTGAGTCGCCAGAAAAAAGCCATTACTACGCAAATGCCACAAAGTATTCCACTTACAATACGCCAAACAGCACAGAGCCAATTCTCAAACCTTCTGGCACAAAGTCATTTAGAGTGATGAGACCAAAATTTAGCTTTTTGGCCACAACCATGAATGCTACATTTGGAGAGGAGTCAACAAGTCCTATGTTGAAAGGTACGGAGGTGGATTTCTGATGTTTTGGGGATATGTGAGCTACAAAGGCATAGGAAATTTGGTCAAAATTGTTGGCAAGATGAATGCAGTATGTTATCAAAAAATACTGGAAGAACATTTGCATTCATCAGCCAGGAAGCTGCACATGGAACGTACTTGGACATTCCAACATGACAACGATCCAAAACACAAGGCCAAGTTGACCTGTTATTGGCTACAGCAGAATAAAGTGAAGGTTCTGGAGTGGCTGTCTCAGTCTCCTGACCTCAATATCATTGAGCCACTCTGAGGAGATCTCAAATGTGCAGTTCATGCAAGACAGCCCAAGAATTTACAGGAACTGGAGGCTTTTTGCCAAGAGGAATGGGCAGCTTTACCATCTGAGAACATAAAGAGCCTCATCCACAAATACAACAAAAGACTTTAAGTTGTCATTGATGTTAAAGGGTACACGGTATTAACCACTTCAATACAGGGCTTTTAAACACCCTTCCTTACCAGAGCACTTTTTGCAATTCGGCACTGCGTCGCTTTAACTAACAATTGCACGGTCGTGCGACGTTACACCCAAACAAAATTGACGTCCTTTTTTTCCCACAAATAGAGCTTTCTTTTGGTGGTATTTGATCGCCCCTGCGGTTTTTATTTTTTTTGCGCTATAAACAAAAGAAGAGCGACAATTTTGAAAAAAACACAATATTTTTTACTTTTTGCTATAATAAATATCCCATTTTTTTTTAAAAAAACTATTTTTTTCCTCAGTTTAGGCCGATACGTATTCTTCTACATATTTTTGGTAAAAAAAATCGCAATAAGCGTATATTGATCGGTTTGCGCAAAAGTTATAGCGTCTACAAAATAGGGGATAGATTTATTGAATTTTTTTTTTTTTACTAGTAATGGCGGGGATCTGCGATTTTTTTTTCGTGACTGCGACATTGCGGCGGACACTTCAGACACTTTTGACACATTTTTGGAACCATTCACATTTACACAGCGATCGTTGCTATAAAATTGCAATGATTACTGTGTAAATGTGACTGGCAGGGAAGGGGTTAACACTAGAGGGCGCTGGAGGGGTTAATGTGTGTCCCTAATAGGAGTGATTCTAACTGTAGGGGGAGGGGACTTAAGGGGAGGAGACCGATCATGTGATCCTCCGTACTGGGATCACATGATCGGTCTCCTCCCCGCTGACAGGACGTGGAGCTGTGTGTTTACACACACAGCTCCACGGTCCCGCCCGGTCCCGTTGTTTTAACGGGCAATCGCGGGTTCCCGGCGGACATCGCGGCCGCCGGGCACTCGCACGCGCGCCCCCCAGGCGGCCGGGAATCCGAGGACGTCATATGACGCCCACCCAGGATGGTAGATCCACCTTGTGGGCGTCATATGACTATGGCCGGGTATTGAAGCGGTTAAGAACTGGGGTATGTAAACTTTTGATCAGGGTTATTTGGGTAGTTTCTTTTTTCATTATGATTTAGTAAAAACACAGTTGATTGATAATGAATGGCTTCAGCCAAACACTAACCATGAGTGAAAGAAAAGTTTTTGTGTTATCATTCATATTCTCTGAAAAATGGCCAAGAAATCATAAATTCTGCCAGGGTATGTAAACTTATGAGCACAACTGTATGTCAGCACCATCCTATTTCTACTCTGAGCTCTATATTAACCCCTCACCTCCCTTATCCTGCACATTTGTACATTAACCCATTCGTCTCCATCCTCCCATTGTGTGTGGTCTGTACATTAACCCCTTCATCTGATCCCTCTGTTTTCTGACCTGTATATTTAACTATATTTTTTGATAATTTTTCCCTTATATAGTATTAAAATAAAACCAAAGGTAATAGATATAAAGAAAAAAAGAAGCTATAGCTGTCTAAAAAAAATTACATGAAAATGTATTTGGAAACAGCGTTGCATACCCAAGTATTTGTCATTCACAACATTGAAAACTGAAAAATAGCCTGGTAATGAAGGGGGTGAAGCATGCTGGTACTGAGGTAGTTAATGGGAAAAATAGCTTCTTGTAATTATCAGTCTCGGATTCAATTCCTACAAGAAAATAATTTTTACGGAAAGATTTTCATTCAACAGGAATAAAAACATATACATCCAAGCTTGCTGGTTTACATGTTTCTCTATGACTAAGGACGGGCGAACGCTTCGGCCCAAACATGAGTTTGGGCCAAACATTGGCTGTTCGCCCGTTCAACGAACACCAGAATTATCGGGCATTTGCCATAGATCCATACATATGTACACAATTCTAGAGGCGGCACAAATGCATAAAAATGGCATGGTGTAAATGGATAAAAGCACAATTACTTTAGGGACAATAGACTTGATTGGTTGGTAATGATGGTGTATGTCGGCATCCTAAATTCTCCGACGCGTTTTGTGTTTACACACTCATCAGGGGCGGATGCTTCCAAATATCTGAAAAGATTGAAATAAATTAAGTCTCCTGTAACACTAAGCATAATAGGAAGAGGCAAGTAAACCCATCCTGGGGACTTACATATAAAAAGAAGATGACGGGGGTTTGTTGAATGTGAGACCCGGGCCAACAGAAAGGTGTCCGTCAAGGAAACTGGGGTATTGTGGAGCCGCGTGTAGCTGAAGCGTAATTTAACAGAGCTTCCCAGAGATAGAGTCGCCACTCTACATCATGCACCATAATAAATAATATAATAAAGGGATGATAAGAACTGCCATAGGGTCTACATTAAATGGATAAAATCTATGTTAAGTATTATGATGACAATGAAAGAATTCAGTGGCATAATGGCTGACACTAGAATTACCTTAATGGCATGCCTGAAGAGGTAGAGTGTCCCTATACAGTGTGGCGTATTCCACACTGTAAGAATTGTGGCTGTGTGCGAGCGGCGTGTTAAATACACATCACACAGCCGCACGCTGGCTCCTACCGACGTCACGCCATCTCGACACATGCAGGGCGGGGGTCCAGCCTGGACGGTAAACCGCACCCCGCGTTGTGGCACACGTGATGCCGTCACGCGTGAGGCACGTAGCGTGGCGTCAATGCTCTGTGGATCGGGCCCAGTCTCCCGAACCCCCCACCTCAAATGGGTGGAAGGGAGGGAGAAAGGGAGGACATGCAGAGTGCATCGTCTGGAACCTCATTTAAAGTCCCAGATCCCCTTTTCTATTATTTTGTACCAGGGATGGAGGCGCACTAGATGTGGGCCTCATTCAAAGTCCCACCTGTGTTGTTACACAGCTCCCTTTTTACTGCAAGTTTAACGCTGCATATTTCAGTGTGTTACATGCCTGTTTAATGCAGTATATTTCAGTGCGTTACTGCAAGCTTACATCATATATTTCAGTGCGTTACGTGCCGTTTAATGCAGTATATTTCTGTGCGTTACTGCAAGTTCAACAGTGTATATTTCAGTGGGTTAAGTGCTGTTTAACACAGTATATTTCAGTGTGCTACTGCAAGTTTAACTCCGTATATTTCAGTATGTTACATGCCATTTAACGCAGTATATTTCTGTGCATTACTGCAAGTTTACCGTCGTATACTTCAGTACGTTACTGCAAGTTTAACGCTGTATATTTTAGTGCATTATTGCACGTTTAAAGCAGTATATTTCTGTGCATTACTGCACGTTTGACGCAGTATATTGCAGTGTGTCAGTGCAGTTTTACTGCAGTATATTATAGTGTATCAGTGGAGTGTGTCTGTGTAGAGAGTACTCAAGTTAAAATGCACCAAACACTCCTTTCCATTGATTAAAGTGCATCCACACATTTCCACTTGTCCCTGTCTGCCCTTAGACAGGGACACGTTCCATGCCTGAACTCGACTTTGGCAATGCTGCAGCGGCTGCACATGCAGCAGAGGGCCGTCAACGAGTATCTGTGTAAGTATTGCACAACGACAGGCTCAGGCCGGCTCTGCTTTTTTTCCCCACGCCAATGGCGGCTCATAAAGGATGCAGGCACTGTACTATCACCATTTGAGGTGGCCACAAGGATGGTGAGCCGTGACAATGCATGCATCAGTGACACAATCCTTGTTGTGTTCCTGCTGGAGCAGACTCTGCATGGCATTAGTGAGGACTTCCTTTCCTCTCAAGGCCCACGTTATGCAGACGTCATTGTTCTATGCCACAGAATACACAAGAGGAGAGGGAGGAGGAGGATTCTGGCAGTTTTGGAGGCATTGAAACAAAGAAAGACAAGTCAAAGAGCCCTTGCATTTCACAATTTTGTTAGTCCTCGCTGCCCAGGGCTGTCAGCTTCCACATCACATCAGCAGTGTCTGCAGCACATGGTGGACAATTATCTAGGGGTGAAAACAGAGATGGAGAGCTATTCAGTCGACGATCCACTGGCTTACTGGGTCATGGGAATAGACCACTGGCCCGAACTTGCCCAGTATGCAATTGAACTGCTGGGCTGCCCTGCAACCAGCGTGCTTTTCAAATAGGCATTCAGTGCTGCTGGAGGTTTTGTTACTGATAATAGCACGCGTCTGTCCACAGACTCCGTGGACCATCTGACATTTATCAAAATGAATCAGTCCTGGATTACCAGCAGCTATGAAGCCCCTGATGCCGTGGTCACTGATTAAGTGTTTTTGGGATGTGGAATCTCTGCAGGACTTCTAGGCTGCCTAGCGTTGTGGGTGTTAATTTCATCTGGAAGATTTTTTTGGTTGGTTTTATGGGCACAATTAACACCCAAAGACCAATTTTTTCGCACCTGTTTGACAGGTGCATATAATTTCAATTTTTGACAGCAAGTCCAATTCTTGCTTTCATCAAGAGTACCCCTATAGGGTTACGGTGTGAAGGCGCCACTGACACCCAAAGACCAATTTTTCTGCTACTTTTACTTCTATCCAAAGTCTTTGGAAGAGAGAAAAAAATCTCTAAACTTGTTCAAAGTGCACTACATTGTAGCCTCATCATACAGACTGGCTCCACAAGCCATTGCTTACAAAATAAAGAAAGCTTGCAGGGAAAATTACATTTTTTGGGCTTTATAAATGCAATTATTGCTGAAGAAGCTTCTATACACAGTACAAATGTGCAACTTTACAGGTAGATTAAGGGGACCCCCGGGCACTATATTGAAAGGAATTTTTCATTCTTATGCTTTCACTTTAAGCATAAATAAATCACTGTTCATTTAGAAATTAAATTTTTTACCAAAAAATTAATTGATATATATCCCCCAGGGCAGTACCTGGACCCCCATAACCAATGTGTACCCAATTACCTGTTAAGTTCTGGTGCGAACGGAAGAGGGTCGTTCGGCCCATCCCTAAATATAACTGGGTGTGCTTAAAGCATAAAAAAGACATGAATTTAATATATTGCAGTTTACTTGTCTTTAGATGTGGTGGCTACATTATTTTTTTTATTTTATTTTTTCCCTCTATTTTCACCGGGTAATCCTACAAACCACACAATTCCTATACCTTTCTAGTTACACTCACTTCACCATGGTATCTATGGAAAGAACCATGCTTGCCACCTTGACTGAACTTCAAACATGTCTGTTTGTGTTCATGTCAATTACAAGGGGGATCATGGGAATAGTATTTTATAGAAGGAGGTTTTTCTTGTTTGTGCTTTCAATTCCATTTATAGGAAGTGACAAGGACATGTGTGACAAGATCAGCAGGTATTTTCTGTACTTGGAAATTTCCTTGGCCTTTGTACACAAATCCACACTGTGATAAAATGTGCACTTCCAGCGTCAAAATGCACACAAAGCACAAAACAATTCCTTCGTGCTTAAAAGTACATTTGTATTAAGCTCTTTGGTATAAGGAAACTGAAGTACTTCAATAGCACAAGATAGAATCAGAAAAGATGCTGCTTCAAGCTGGAGTCTCGACGTGCCTGTCTCTCATGAGCACAGGCACTTCCTTTATTTATGGGCAACAAAAGGAATGACAAATAGGAAGTCATGGCCCCAACAGCCAATCGTTCCTCCATGCAAAATGACATCACAGGAAATGACAACAGTAAAGGGGAGGGCAACCACAGGATTGGGGGGGAGAAGTGCACATGTCTCACCCACGTGAGGCATGTACAATGCCCCCTTCCCAGCCACATGCATGCACATCCACCATCTTAGTCAGCATGGAGCCTATTCAATACTGCTCAGAGTAACCAGTATCTAGTAAGATCATGCTACTTGTTCTTACAGGCTTGAGACGATCTGCAGGGACATTGCTACTGCGGCTGCCAATATACGGTACGAGTATACCAACAAGGCAGATATCAATGTCCTCTTATAAAAGCAGATATGTATCCAAAAGGGATAGCGTAGCCACAAAAGAGATATAATATGTTTCTCTCGTTATGCGGACTTCGCTTCTCTAATGTGCTTACACATTGGAAGGCAAGAAGCCCAGCGCATTGCGCTTGATACTTACAAACCAGAAAATGCCCACACACACACACAGAACACATCTCCAAGCCATAAGAAGGTTTTCATACTGACAGTTTTACCGCTGGTCCCGATTCAACCCAAGTGCGCTCAGCTAGAGCGCTCCTCAGTTAAATCAGACACAGGGAGACAGATGACAATCTATAAAACACACTAGAATAAAATGTCCACATGAGTCCGTATAATAAAATTTCCACAACATTGCCAAAAATGTTCTTAGCCAAAAAAAAAAGAAAACGAATGCAGCCACCACATGTAAGGGATGGTAATGCCGCGTACACACGGTCGGAATTCTCGTCGGAAAAAGCTCTGATGGTTTTCCCGTCGGAATTCCGACTGAATTTTGCTCAAACTGTCTTGCCTACACACGGTCACACCAAATTCCAACGGTCAGTAACACAGCGGCATAAAACGCGTTCGACGGCACTATAAAAGGGAAGTTTAATGCTTCCGAGCATGCGTAGAATTGTTTCCGAGCATGCGTCAGAATTTTGCGTGTCGGAATTGCATACACACGATCGGAAAATCCGATAGAAAGGTTTTCCGTCTGAAAAATTGAGAACAGGTTCTCAATCCAAAGTCCGTCTGAAATTCTGACAGAAAAAGACCGATGGGCATACACACGGTCAGAAAATCCGTTGACAAGCTCCCATCAGACTGTTTCCATCGGAAATTCCGACCGTGGGTACGCGGCATAAGTCACTAAATTACATTTTTGTTGCTGGTTTTGGTTCTACAATATGCTGTATAGTATAACTAGCAACACTTTGTTCTCTTACTTCAGAAGACTGTAAACTCTATAAAAGCTAGAGTTCGAAAAGCTGCACTTCAAGCAGAATTCTAATCTAAAGAACTAAATAAAAATTGTTTCTTCACTGTAGATTTCTAACTATATCCTTTTAAAGTTGATAAGGCTGATAAAATGAAAATTCTCCTCATTTCCTAGACCAGAAAATAATTAATAAATAATTAATAAAATAATTTGTAGTCTCTACCCAGCTTGTTTTTATACTGAAAAGTTAACATAAAGCAATGTTAACTGTCTTGCTGGGATAATGTACCAAAAAAAGTGGAAAGGGGCTCGTGATCTCGTGATATCTGCTGAAAGGAGCAATACGCCAGTCTCCAGTGATTATCACTTGTAGCAGAGATCATATAACCAATTCCCTAGGCCTTTGGACATGTGACCAACACCAAAGGAAACCTGGAACATCGTTTTCTCCAGGGAAGGCAGGTAAACCAGTGCTTCTAATACTATTTATTTAGCCATCTTGAATAGACTGCTAACATAGCTTTATGTTAAGATTTGAAGCGTATCTATATATAAAATGTAAAACCATACATTCATTTCCACTTTGTATGCCAATTATTTCTAGCCTACTCCAATTTTTCTGAATGATCTTGAAGTTTGTAAACTTTACACATTTAATTCTATGACATGTATTCACTATGCCCTGTGACTAGGCACTGCTGTGTCACACAGTTTACAGAGCCTGCCTTCTGAACCACAGAGGTCCTGAGAGGCGGAGTTTCAGGAGGCGGAATCAGTACAGGAATCACTGATGCAGACAGCAAGATACCATGGGATATGTAGTCCTTAGAAACAGAAAGGAAACAGCAGAGGAGAAGCTACAAAGCATGCAAGAAATCCAGGAAGCTGTGGAAAGAGATGGCCAGCAGACAGGCAGCACTCACAACATAAAAGTTTATATTGGGTTGTCAAAAATAAATATTGTTTGTATTGGTATTACAATCCTGATTTTATAAAGTGAAAGTGTATGCTGTGACCACAGATTTCTTTTAAGTCATGTTAAGATCATTTTAAAATAATGTTTATGCCCAGCAGGCAGAATACAAAGGATTAGTCACCAGTATTGCCCACAGTCTCCCTGCAGATGATCTTTTCCCCATTTTTGTTTTACCATGCCTAGTTCTGCACTGTGACTCTATGTGGAGCCTGCCATCTTAGTAGCAGGTTTTCCTTTCTTATTTCAGGGCCCCCAGTCAGAGAACAGTGAGCTGCATAATATTGACGTCACTAAAGTTGGCCATACATGTATCAAAATGTGGCTGGTTGAGCAGGGACCAGCTGAGATTTGATCCATCTATGGGCAGGCTGATTGTACCCAACTCGATCAATCTTGGGTCTACTTGGGTACAACCAGCCTGTCAGATTTTTTACATGCAATTACTGCTGAAAGCTATAGTTTCTACCAGCATCCATCATGTTCTGCTGGCCGGGAATGCTCCCTGCACCCCCCCCCCACCTGGCAAAACATAATAGTGGTTCAAGAGGCAAGTGTTAATGGGGGAATCGAGCGAATCCCATGGTGGAAGGAAAGAAAATCAAATCATCTATGGGCTGCTTAAATCTCATTCCAGATCTCCTGAGACTAGCAGTCAGGGACAGCAGTGCCTTAGATCTTAATCTGCAGATATACAGCTACCTGGAGTGCCCAGGCCTGGCTTGTTCTGACACCATTGTCATTCCCAGCTTGTAAACTGACACAACTTGTGTGACCAGCACAGGAATGGCGCTGCTGTGAGCGCGTCTGCATTGTTCAATATTAAAATCACATGACACCTTTTTATTAGGAAATTGGTAGGGCATGGTGTTACATATTGGATTTTTGGCTTCTACAGAGCCTGAATAGGTGTGACAAAACGGGGCATCAAATAATTTATGAACTAAAAGTTCTTCCCTAATAAAACCTTGCATATTAGATTTAATAAAGGTCATATGATAGTCAAGATCACAAGATGTTCCCACACAAGCCACCATGAAATGCTACTATAACTTTTGTTAAAACAGCTCTTTTGCTTGCTAGATACTGTTCATTATTATTATTATTATTAATACAGGATTTATATGGTGTCAACAGTTTGCACATCGCTTTACAACGTTAGGGCAGACAGTACAGCTGCAATACAATTCAATATAGGAGGAAGTAGAGGGCCCTGCTTGTTAGAGCTTACAATCTAATGTTCATGTAGCGCTACCGCTGGTAAATAAGGGATCCCCCACCCTGCACAACCAGGCACACAGAATTTTCCACAGCACTCTTGAGTCAAGAAACAGTCCTTGCAGCTTTGTGTTTTTATTACGGGTATTGAACTTGGATGGGGTTAAGGGTATTATGGGATGCCCACTTGACTTTAGCATAACTTTTCAGGGACAACTTCTTCTGTACAGTCTATTTACACACTCCTCAGTTCCTCCACCACAACACTTGCACAACAACTCCCAGGACCAGCCGGCACACTGTTAGGTGATCTGACAAAAGGACAGATTTTAGCAAATGCCCTATACAGGCAGGGACCGCAGCCCCTTGTTGTATAGCAAAGTCCAAGTGCCCAGCTGTCCTTCTGTGGCTACTGATCCAAGCACCACCTCTTCAGGCACTGCCAGCCCACCTGGCTGCAGCTAATTCTTTCTCTAACTCTCTTGGCTAAGCTTCCACAGTCCTCCCAGACTGACTCTGCATCCATCTCAGACTGCTCTCACCCGACTATAACACTCACCAGCCCTCCTGGCTGTTTTCTCTTTCTCCCGGATGTGGTCACTGGCTCCTGCTGTCCTCCTTGGCATATCAGAGCATCCCTCCTGCACCCAAGCTCCCAGGCCCAAGGTCAACCCCCCCCCAGACAAGGGGTTAGCCTCAAGGGCCCAAGACAGCCTCCTAGCACTCCATCTCCAACTTCCACCCAAACTCTCCTGCCCAGCTGGGCTGACCCAGAGTATTTGAGGGAGCCTGCCCCCTGCTAACCCATCTGTTTGGAATTGGTCAGGGCCCTTGTGAATACTCCAAGCAGCTCATCCTAACCTCCCTCCCATTCTTCTGGAAGTTTCTAGCAAGTTCCAGAAGTAGAGGGAGGTACCAGGGATGCTACCGGTTGAGTCATACTAGCCCTTCCTGGATCACTCACCAGACCCAGAAAACACAGGCTTGGTTGCAAAGCCAAGCCTTAACATTTTATCTACTCAAAACAAAAACCTAACACTACATATTCTAGCACACTAGAGGGTGCTACACTCATGTCAAGCAATTTGGATGATGAATACTGCATCAATATAACTACAATGGGAAAACTTTGTGGTTTTGGAAGGCAGCCAAGCTTTGGCACTAATCTTCTGCTTATCTGATCAGCCGCTCCTTGCTGCTCTTTCTCCCTGCTCAAGGCAAGCCGAGACTATACTTTGAATAGTAGATAACTCTGCTTGATGGTTCCTGGCTTCATTCCAGCACCAGGTACTCCATTGCCATTCTGCAAGTGGTCGGACCCAGCCCAGGGTGTGGTTAGCCACACAAAGAGAGATCATGACCCACCTGTTGGGCTCCAGGGGCATAGGGGCCGACTTTTTCTTTCTGCCATCTATATCCCATTGGATAGATTTCCCTTCGCTCCTTGGCCTGAAGGCACAAGGTGAGAGAAAATATTACATAGTGAGGCACAAGCCCCTCTTAGACCGCTGTCATCAGAACAAGTGTCTCCATTGGAAGATTTAACCCTTATTCCTGTTCTGGTGACAACTCTAAATTTTGGATTTTCCCATCTCATTTGACAGTAGCCACCAGGACAAACATAGAGAGAAAGACTAAATCTCCCTAGAAGGGAGACAGACAGCAATTAAAAAAACTGACAGGAATACTAACCCTTCACCACTTTATCCAAAAGCAAAAAAAAGTTTTGGCTTTATATTCACCTTTCAAACTTTACCAGACTTACAGAAGATGAAAAAAAATTAAACATGGCAACTCCGCCATATACTGATCACAGATAATGCAGATATACCATGAATCAGATACTGGCACAAGAAGATTTATATATTGCTCCATCCAGTTCTTAGATTTGCACAGTAGTTCCACACAATACATCCCTGTCTGGCAGGGGACGGGATTGATCTTCCTCTGCATTTATTTCACTTTCACTTACAGGTACCTTCCCATCGCCCACTGTAATGGATTCAGGGGCTATTCACACATTGCAGTAACACGCTAAAATGCACATGTCAATGCACAGTATCAAAACGACATGCTCTATGTGCAATTTGTTGTAGTTTCATTCATTGTAAATGTCACCCAATACAATTATACAATAGAGTGCAATGCATAACTCATGTTAATGAACATCCAAAAACACACTGCAAAGAATTCCAAATGTGTGAAATGGCCTTAAGAGATGAAGCAGCACACTCCTATCTCTCCTCCTATCATCAGTCTTTTTGCACTGAAGCCAGGGCTTTTTTTTCAGTTGGAACGTGGCAGAACAGAGTTTTGCCACCTTCAGCAGCCCTCTCCAGCCTGTCACGTAACACAGAAGCTGATAGAGGAAGTTTTCTATACTACTCACTTCCTGCACCGGCTTCTGTGTGCTAGCCTTGGCACCCAGGTCAACTGCCCCACATCTGTTGATGGGTGCCCCAAAACTTGAGTTGTGGATGGGGGGGTGCACGCTAAGGTGAACTTTGGAATGCGGGGGGGGAGGTGAGCTGTGAATGTGGGGTGAGCTGTGGACAGGGAGGGAGAAGATGACCTGTGGAGGAGAGGGAGAGGGGGAACTGTGGATGGGGAAGGGGGTGAGCTGTGAATGGGGGGGGGCAGAGTGAGCTGTGGATGGGGGGGAAGGTGAGCTGTGAATGGGGGGGAAGGGGGACTGTGGATTGGTAAGGAGAGGGTGAGCTGTGGATGGTGGGGCAGGTGAGCTGTGGGCAGAGGAAAGAGGGTAAGCTGTGGGCAGGGCAGAGGCAGGTGAGCTGTGGATGTTGGGGGGGAGTGGGTCATCTGTGGATGGGGGAAAAGGTTGAGCTGTGGATGGGGGGTGAGTTGTTGACAGGGGGGGTGAGAGGGTGAGCTGTGAATGGGGGGGGTGTTAACTGTGAACAGGTGGGAGAAGGTGCGCCTTGCCCACTTCTATTATTTGGCATCACTTTACTTTTTTTTCCCGAGGAATGGTGAGTTGACTAGGGAGGCTGGGTTCCTTCACCTATTCTCTATTCCCTTCTGCATAAGCTCTGCCATTCAGTCACTGCTGATACCAAGTCAGATTCAGCTATTTACGCTGCTTGTATTTCAAAAATATATTCCATAATGTATAAATGATCACATAGCTGCAGTAATTTGGGCTTTTATTCCTGCCCAGAGTTTAGTTTAAAGCTATAAAAAGGAAAAACAAATAGTGATTTCATACCGCGCTCAACCAAGCATCAAATACAAAACATATTCATAACATAAACAATGTAAAATTATTAAATACTTTGCAATGTCCGTACACCACAAATATATCCAGACAAGTGATATCTTCTTAAAAGTTCAGCAAATTAATGTGAAATCAAAAGTGCTTTCTTCCACCAGCCCCTAGGCAAACATTCTACTCACCAAAAGTATATGACACCCACTACAGGTAGTCATAACCAGCATGTCAGGCAGAAAATGGCCTCCGTGTCATCGGCCCATGAAGTTGCACACCCGGCAGGTAATGGTATGGTAAATCATATAATTCAAGAAGAAACAAAAAAGCTCCTTATAGTGCGGTTTATTTAAAAATACTGCACTATAAGGAGCTTTTTTGTTTCTTCTTTAGTAATATATAAACTATTACAGAGCTACAATATTTTGTGTCTTAGGCTGGCCATACATGGTCGAAATTCGAAAGAATTTTCTTTCGAAAATAAGAAATTTTGTGCGTTTTGTGATCCGATGGTGCCACCATTGATTTCGGAATTCGACCAACCAAGCCTTCAATTTCACCTCCTGTTGCTACAGAAAATAATTTTCGTGGCTGGGAATCTTTTCTTTCCGTGAATTTTTGTGCTTTGTGCGCTTTTCTTTTTCTATTACATTTGTCACACGATTCTCCCATCACTGATTAGAAAATCGTTCGTCTTTCAAAAAATTTTCAACATGCCCAATTACTCAAATTCGATGGCAGCACAAAAATCGTACAGCCCACTAATAGTGCAAAGTTCGAATGAAAATTCTTAGATAAGATTTTCGAAAGAAAATTCTTTCGAAATTTGACCCATGTATGGCCTTAGATGTCAGATTTAAGTGTAAGAGAAGGTTCTTTGTAAATTATCACGCAAAGGCTATAACAGCCAAATCTGTGTGTTCAACATGGACATTTTATCACATGGTTATGAAAGACTGATGTGATCTCAGTTTTAAATCAGTTAGTTATAATTTACTTTGGACTGTTGACTTACCAGTTGTACTTTAATAATTGGCTCAGTTTCTAAATTTTCTACATTTGCCAAGAATCATTGCTTATCGCATCAAGAAACTGTATCAAACAAGTCCTGAGCAACACAGTAATGAAAAGTAACCTTTTCCTACAATCCAGTGAGTTAAACTTTAACTTTTTCAACTGTGTTTTTGAAAAATGATCATTAATTAAGGTCAGGTTCACAGTAGAATGCGGTGCATGAAACCCACGCTCTGTGCGCATTTCCTGCACCACATTCAAAATGCACTGCATTTTCTGCAGTGGGTGTCAATGTTAACAAAAGTACCATGTTATCCGGTTGCAGTGCGTTTCCAAAAGTAGTGCATGCGCTACTTTTGGTGCAATGTAGTGCCATTTGAGCCCATTCAAAATTAATGGGCTCAAATTGCACCGCACTGAATCGCATGTGAATTGCACAGGAATGTGCAGCGTGTTCCTGTGTGATTCATACGCTGAACTGGGGCTAATAGTTAAAGCCTCTAAAAATACTGATAAAAAAATGAATATGCAACCATAACTTACTTACCGTATATGGAAATTAATTCCTCATTGAAAATGGAATTATTATGTATTTGCATAGTCACTAATAGGGATGGGCCCGGTGCTCGATGCGAACCCACGTTCGCATCGAGCACCGGGCGTTCGCTCGCTCGGCGAGCCCAGAACTATTTTGGCCGCTCGCATCACGTTCGTGTGATGCGAGCGGCCCCGCAATGCATTGCGGCCGGCGCGGCCGACGCAGTGCATTGCTGGCTGATGATTGGCCAAGCATGCACTGTGACCCCGCATGCTTGGCCAATCACAGCCCCGGAAACTCGAAGAGCCATAATTGGCTACAGGCAGGACGCCTGTAGCCAATTACAGCTCAGGGGCTGTAGTACACACCCCCCCCCTATAAAACGCCGCCACGCCGTCTGCGCCGGTCACATGCTGTTCCGGCGCAGATTGAGCAGGCTGATTCTGTGACACTCTGCTCGATTTAGTTAGGTAGAGAGATTCACTTACAGAAATTGAGTTAGATAGATTCATTTACAAAGATTGATTGAGAAAGAGGGGCTTGTAGTGTGTTCGTGGCAGGCAGGCAGAGCTCCTATATTTTGTTACCAGAAGCACCTATAGGACTTGTAGTGTGTTCGTGGCAGGCAGGCAGAGCTCCTATATTTTGTTACCAGAAGCACCTATAGGACTTGTAGTGTGTTCGTGGCAGGCAGGCAGAGCTCCTATATTTTGTTACCAGAAGCACCTATAGGACTTGTAGTGTGTTCGTGGCAGGCAGGCAGAGCTCCTATATTTTGTTCCCAGAGGCACCTATAGGACTTGAAGTGTGTTAGTCCCATTACACACACAGAGCTATATTTTTCTTCCCAGAAGCACCTATAGGACTTGAAGTGTGTTAGTCCCATCACACACACAGAGCTATATTTTCTTCCCAGAAGCACCTATAGGACTTGAAGTGTGTTAGTCCCATCACACACACAGAGCTATATTTTCTTCCCAGAAGCACCTATAGGACTTGAAGTGTGTTAGTCCCATCACACACACAGAGCTATATTTTCTTCCCAGAAGCACCTATAGGACTTGAAGTGTGTTAGTCCCATCACACACACAGAGCTATATTTTGTTCCCAGAGGCACCTATAGGACTTGAAGTGTGTTAGTCCCATTACACACACAGAGCTATATTTTCTTCCCAGAAGCACCTATAGGACTTGAAGTGTGTTAGTCCCATTACACACACAGAGCTATATTTTCTTCCCAGAAGCACCTATAGGACTTGAAGTGTGTTAGTCCCATCACACACACAGAGCTATATTTTCTTCCCAGAAGCACCTATAGGACTTGAAGTGTGTTAGTCCCATTACACACACAGAGCTATATTTTCTTCCCAGAAGCACCTATAGGACTTGAAGTGTGTTAGTCCCATTACACACACAGAGCTATATTTTCTTCCCAGAAGCACCTATAGGACTTGAAGTGTGTTAGTCCCATCACACACACAGAGCTATATTTTGTTCCCAGAAGAACCTATAGGACTTGAAGTGTGTTAGTCCCATCACACACACAGAGCTATATTTTGTTCCCAGAAGCACCTATAGGACTTGAAGTGTGTTAGTCCCATCACACACACAGAGCTATATTTTCTTCCCAGAAGCACCTATAGGACTTGAAGTGTGTTAGTCCCATCACACACACAGAGCTATATTTTGTTCCCAGAGGCACCTATAGGACTTGAAGTGTGTTAGTCCCATTACACACACAGAGCTATATTTTGTTCCCAGAGGCACCTATAGGACTTGAAGTGTGTTAGTCCCATCACACACACAGAGCTATATTTTCTTCCCAGAAGCACCTATAGGACTTGAAGTGTGTTAGTCCCATCACACACACAGAGCTATATTTTGTTCCCAGAGGCACCTATAGGACTTGAAGTGTGTTAGTCCCATTACACACACAGAGCTATATTTTGTTCCCAGAGGCACCTATAGGACTTGAAGTGTGTTAGTCCCATTACACACACAGAGCTATATTTTGTTCCCAGAAGCACCTATAGGACTTGAAGTGTGTTAGTCCCATTACACACACAGAGCTATATTTTGTTCCCAGAGGCACCTATAGGACTTGAAGTGTGTTAGTCCCATTACACACACAGAGCTATATTTTCTTCCCAGAAGCACCTATAGGACTTGAAGTGTGTTAGTCCCATCACACACACAGAGCTATATTTTGTTCCCAGAGGCACCTATAGGACTTGAAGTGTGTTAGTCCCATTACACACACAGAGCTATATTTTCTTCCCAGAAGCACCTATAGGACTTGAAGTGTGTTAGTCCCATCACACACACAGAGCTATATTTTCTTCCCAGAAGCACCTATAGGACTTGAAGTGTGTTAGTCCCATCACACACACAGAGCTATATTTTGTTCCCAGAGGCACCTATAGGACTTGAAGTGTGTTAGTCCCATTACACACACAGAGCTATATTTTCTTCCCAGAAGCACCTATAGGACTTGAAGTGTGTTAGTCCCATTACACACACAGAGCTATATTTTCTTCCCAGAAGCACCTATAGGACTTGAAGTGTGTTAGTCCCATCACACACACAGAGCTATATTTTGTTCCCAGAAGAACCTATAGGACTTGAAGTGTGTTAGTCCCATCACACACACAGAGCTATATTTTGTTCCCAGAAGCACCTATAGGACTTGAAGTGTGTTAGTCCCATCACACACACAGAGCTATATTTTTTTCCCAGAGGCACCTATAGGACTTGAAGTGTGTTAGTCCCATTACACACACAGAGCTATATTTTCTTCCCAGAAGCACCTATAGGACTTGAAGTGTGTTAGTCCCATTACACACACGGAGCTATATTTTGTTCCCAGAGGCACCTATAGGACTTGAAGTGTGTTAGTCCCATTACACACACAGAGCTATATTTTCTTCCCAGAAGCACCTATAGGACTTGAAGTGTGTTAGTCCCATCACACACACAGAGCTATATTTTGTTCCCAGAGGCACCTATAGGACTTGAAGTGTGTTAGTCCCATTACACACACAGAGCTATATTTTGTTCCCAGAGGCACCTATAGGACTTGAAGTGTGTTAGTCCCATTACACACACAGAGCTATATTTTCTTCCAGAAGCACCTATAGGACTTGAAGTGTGTTAGTCCCATCACACACACAGAGCTATATTTTGTTCCCAGAGGCACCTATAGGACTTGAAGTGTGTTAGTCCCATTACACACACAGAGCTATATTTTCTTCCCAGAAGCACCTATAGGACTTGAAGTGTGTTAGTCCCATCACACACACAGAGCTATATTTTCTTCCCAGAAGCACCTATAGGACTTGAAGTGTGTTAGTCCCATCACACACACAGAGCTATATTTTGTTCCAGAGGCACCTATAGGACTTGAAGTGTGTTAGTCCCATTACACACACAGAGCTATATTTTCTTCCAGAAGCACCTATAGGACTTGAAGTGTGTTAGTCCCATTACACACACAGAGCTATATTTTCTTCCCAGAAGCACCTATAGGACTTGAAGTGTGTTAGTCCCATCACACACACAGAGCTATATTTTGTTCCCAGAGGCACCTATAGGACTTGAAGTGTGTTAGTCCCATTACACACACAGAGCTATATTTTCTTCCCAGAAGCACCTATAGGACTTGAAGTGTGTTAGTCCCATCACACACACAGAGCTATATTTTGTTCCCAGAAGCACCTATAGGACTTGAAGTGTGTTAGTCCCATCACACACACAGAGCTATATTTTGTTCCCAGAAGCACCTATAGGACTTGAAGTGTGTTAGTCCCATCACACACACAGAGCTATATTTTTGTTCCCAGAAGCACCTATAGGACTTGAAGTGTGTTAGTCCCATTACACACACAGAGCTATATTTTGTTCCCAGAAGCACCTATAGGACTTGAAGTGTGTTAGTCCCATCACACACACAGAGCTATATTTTGTTCCCAGAAGCACCTATAGGACTTGAAGTGTGTTAGTCCCATTACACACACAGAGCTATATTTTCTTCCAGAAGCACCTATAGGACTTGAAGTGTGTTAGTCCCATCACACAGAGATCCTATATTTTGTTCCCAGAAGCAACTATAGGACTTGAAGTGTGTTAGTCCCATCACACAGACCTTTATTTTCTTCCCAGAAGCACCTATAGGACTTGAAGTGTGTTAGTCCCATCACACAGAGCTCCTCTATTTTCTTTGCAGAAGCACCCATAGGACTTCTAGTGTGTTAGTGGCATCACACAGAGCTCCTATATATTCTTCTCAGCAGCACCCACAGGACTTCTAGTGTGTTAGTGGCATCACACAGAGCTCCTCTATTTTCTTTGCATAAGCACCCACAGGACTTCTAGTGTGTTAGTGGCATCACACAGAGCTCCTCTATTTTCTTTGCAGAAGCACCCACAGGACTTCTAGTGTGTTAGTGGCATCACACAGAGCTCCTCTATTTTCTTTGCAGAAGCACCCACAGGACTTCTAGTGTGTTAGTGGCATCACACAGAGCTCCTCTATTTTCTTTGCAGAAGCACCACAGGACTTCTAGTGTGTTAGTGGCATCACACAGAGCTCCTCTATTTTCTTTGCAGAAGCACCCACAGGACTTCTAGTGTGTTAGTGGCATCACACAGAGCTCCTCTATTTTCTTTGCATAAGCACCCACAGGACTTCTAGTGTGTTAGTGGCATCACACAGAGCTCCTCTATTTTCTTTGCATAAGCACCCACAGGACTTCTAGTGTGTTAGTGGCATCACACAGAGCTCCTCTATTTTCTTTGCAGAAGCACCCACAGGACTTCTAGTGTGTTAGTGGCATCACACAGAGCTCCTCTATATTCTTTGCAGAAGCACCCATCAGGACTTCTAGTGTGTTAGTGGCATCACACAGAGCTCCTCTATTTTCTTTGCAGAAGCACCCACAGGACTTCTAGTGTGTTAGTGGCATCACACAGAGCTCCTCTATTTTCTTTGCAGAAGCACCCACAGGACTTCTAGTGTGTTAGTGGCATCACACAGAGCTCCTCTATTTTCTTTGCATAAGCACCCACAGGACTTCTAGTGTGTTAGTGGCATCACACAGAGCTCCTCTATTTTCTTTGCATAAGCACCCACAGGACTTCTAGTGTGTTAGTGGCATCACACAGAGCTCCTCTATTTTCTTTGCAGAAGCACCCACAGGACTTCTAGTGTGTTAGTGGCATCACACAGAGCTCCTCTATTTTCTTTGCATAAGCACCCACAGGACTTCTAGTGTGTTAGTGGCATCACACAGAGCTCCTCTATTTTCTTTGCATAAGCACCCACAGGACTTCTAGTGTGTTAGTGGCATCACACAGAGCTCCTATATATTCTTCTCAGCAGCACCCACAGGACTTCTAGTGTGTTAGTGGCATCACACAGAGCTCCTCTATTTTCTTTGCATAAGCACCCACAGGACTTCTAGTGTGTTAGTGGCATCACACAGAGCTCCTCTATTTTCTTTGCAGAAGCACCCATAGGACTTCTAGTGTGTTAGTGGCATCACACAGAGCTCCTATATTTTCTTCTCAGCAGCACCCACAGGACTACCGACTACAATGGCTGGAAGACCGCCAAGGGGAGGCAGAGCGTGCAGAGCCAAGAACACAGGGCAGGCAGGCTCTGTTTCTAGTGGACGTGGCCGTGGACGTGGACGTGGTCGTGCATCGTCATCAGCACGTGGCCATGGGACACGCGCGTCTTTGTTTTCGGCAGCTGGACATGTGGAGCCGCATCATGCTGAAGGCTTGGTAGAATGGATGACCAAGCCTCCTCATCCTCCTCATCCTCTCTCACCCAGGCTCAGGGTACTGACAGAGCATCATCAGCCACCCCTTCCCTAGACCCACCATGTCCTCCTGAGGAGTCCCCCGAACTCTTTGAGCACAGTGTTGGGTACATGCTCCAGGAGGATGCCCAACGATTCGAAGGCTCGGATGACGATACCCAGCTTGAGGAATCTGGCAGTACAGTTCCACCAGCTGCAGCTTACTGCCAGGTTTGCTCTAGTGGTGAAGAGGGAGGGGATGATGAGGTCACTGACTCCACGTGGGTGCCTCAAGGGAGAGAGGATGAGGAGGAGGACGAGGAGGAGGAGGATGCGGCGTCACATGTCCAACGAGGCAGGATGCCCCCTGGAGGCCAGGTAGAGGCCAGCACAGCAACTGTACAAACACCGCAGAGCTCCGCCTGTGCAGGGCGCTGCCTCTGCACGTTATCAGAAAAGTTCTTTGGTGTGGGCCTTTTTTGAGACGAGTGCAGCAGATCGCACCACTGCTATTTGCAATATTTGTCTCAAGCGTATCTCGCGTGGCCAAAACATCAGCCGCTTGGGCACGACAAGCATGACCAGACATATGGCGACCTGCCATGCAGCTCGTTGGCAGGCACACATAAAAGACCCACACCAAAGAACTAAGCGGACCTCTCCTTGCTCCTCCTCAGCTGGGATCTCCATCCCCACTACACCTTCAGTCCTCTCTGAAAGCTGCTCTGAGAGGACTGAAGGTGTAGAATTCGGTGTGTCACAACCAAGTACTTGCAGTACACCGACGTCCGATTGCAGCAGGCAAATTTCCCTGCCCCAGCTGCTGGACCGTAGAAAGAAGTACACTCCCAGCCATCCACATGCCCAGCGGTTGAATGCTAGCCTTGCTAAATTGCTAGCACTTCAACTGCTGCCTTTTCAGTTGGTAGACTCGGCCCCCTTCCGTGAGTTTGTTCAATGTGCGGTTCCTCAGTGGCAGGTTCCCAAACGCCACTTTTTCTCGCGGAAGGCGATTCCGTCTCTCTACCGGCATGTGGAGGGCAATGTCCATGCCTCGCTGGACAGGGCGGTCAGCGGTAAGGTGCATATTACCGCTGACTCATGGTCCAGCAGGCATGGACAGGGACGGTACCTTTCTTTCACGGCCCATTGGGTCACTCTATTGGCAGCTGGGAGGGATGCAGGACAAGGTGCAGTAGTGTTGGAGGTTGTTCCGCCACCACGCCTCCAAAACGCGACTACTGCTACTGGTTGTGACACACCTCTCTCCTCCACCCCCTCCTCTTCTTCTTCCTCCAGTGCTCTGTCCTTGGAACCAGCGGTGCTCCGTAGGCGTACAAGGGGCTACGCAAGTACGCAGGCAAAAAGATGCCATGCCGTGCTTGCGCTGGTGTGTTTGGGGGACAGGAGCCACACTGGGCCAGAGGTTCTGGCAGCTCTGCAGGGGCAGGCCGAGAGGTGGTTGACGCCACGTCAGCTTAAGCCAGGAATGGTCGTTTCTGACAATGGCACCAACCTCCTCTCCGCCCTGCGACAGGGGCAGCTCACCCATGTGCCCTGCATGGCTCACGTCCTCAACCTGGTGGTGCAGCGGTTCTTGGGCAGGTTCCCAGGCTTACAGGATGTCCTGAGGCAGGCCAGGAAAGTCTGTGTGCATTTCCGCCGATCTTATAATGCCAGTGCTCGGCTGACTGAGCTGCAAAAGGAGCTGAACCTGCCCAAGAACCGCCTAATATCTGACATGCCCACCAGGTGGAACTCAACGTTGGCCATGCTGCAGCGACTGCACACGCAGCAGAGGGCCATCAATGAGTACCTTTGCGACTACGGCACCAGGACAGGGTCAGGGGAGCTTGGTTTTTTTTCCCCACGTCAGTGGAGCATGATCAGGGATGCATGCACTGTCCTCTCACCATTTGAGGAGGCCACGAGGATGGTGAGCAGTGACAGTGCATGCATCAGTGACACTGTCCCTCTTGTCCACCTGTTGGAGCATACGCTGCGTGGGATAATGGACAGGGCACTTGAGGCAGAACAGAGGCAGGAAGAGGAGGACTTCCTTGCCTCTCAAGGCCCCCTTTATCCGGACAGTGTTCCTTCTGTCCCACCCATCACACAGGAAGAGGATGAGGAGGAGGAGGAGGAGGAGGAGGAGGAGGATTGTGTGAGCATGGAGGTGGAGCCTGGCACTCAGCATCAGCAGCAGCAGTCTTTTAGGGATGATGTACAGTCCCAACAAGCCAGTGGACTTGTACGTGGCTGGGAGGAGGTGGCTGGCGATCATGTCATCCTCAGTGACCCAGAAGACTCCGGACCGAATGCCTCAGCTAACCTACGCTGCATGGCCTCCCTGATCCTGCAAAGCCTGCGGAAGGATCCTCGTGTTCTTCGGATCAAGGAGAGGGACCATTACTGGCTGGCCACTCTCCTTGATCCGCGGTACAAGGGTAAGGTTGCGGACCTTATCTTGCCGTCGCAGAGGGAGCAGAGGATGAGACATCTCAGGGAGGCCTTGCAGAAAGGTCTGTGCAACGCGTTCCCAGAAACTGGGAGGCTACAAACTCCTGGTCCTGGGCGACGAGTTGCTGAGGCTTCGGTCAGTGGCAGAAGGAGCGGTGGGGAAGGTGGACGTCTGACCGATGCGTTCAGACAATTTTTTAGTCCGCAGCCCCAAGGTATGATCGGTTCCAGCAACCATCGACAGCGTCTGATATACATGGTGCAGGAATACCTTGGGGCAAGGTCAGACTTGGACACCTTTCCCACCGAAAATCCTATGGCTTACTGGGTCCTGAGGATGGATCACTGGCCAGAGCTTGCACAGTATGCAATTGAGCTACTGGCCTGTCCTGCCTCCAGCGTTCTTCCCGAACGCACATTCAGTGCTGCTGGAGGATTTGTGACTGATCATAGGGTGCGCCTGTCCACCGCCTCGGTTGATCGACTGACATTCATCAAAATGAATCTGTCACAAAAACCGCTATTCCAGACAGCCGGGTGGTGCGCGCCGCCGCGCGCCAGCGCGCGCTAGTGCGCGCACTCCTGTGCGCGTTCCTGCGGGTGCGGGCTTGCGTGCGCGCGCGCGTGCACGTGTCCGGGCGCGCGCCCACAGTAATTGGAACACACCTGTGTGTGCTGTTGGCGCCAGTCAGCCTACTTAATCAGGCAGCACCTGTTGGCCAGTGCTGCCTGATCTTCAGCTTTCCAGAGACCTTGTTCCTGTGTTTGTAAACCTGCTAAAACCTTGTTTGATCCTGTGACCCGGCTTGCCCTTTTGGAATTCCTTGATCTCCGCCTGCCTGACGACCTCTGCCTGACTGACCATTCTTATGCTTGTCCCTTTTGTGCCTCGCCATCGGAACACCACCAGACCTTGAAGGTATCTAGATTATCTTGATCCCTATTGAGAGACTTGTGCCTGCTTCCTATTCCACGCCTCCCTTCATCTGTTGTACCCCGCATACCTACACCCATCTTGTCCCCAGTGGGGCTTATACCTGGACTTACCATATCTTCTGGATATCCTGCATACTTTCATTTGCATCACCCACCTGTGGAATCTCCTCCTGTGTATCCCGCATACCCGCACTCCACCCGGTCTCCAGTGGACTCTCCTCACCACATCCGGATACCCTGCACCAGGCTCTCTTACCCTTCCTCACTCTCGTGCCTCCTGTACCCATCTCCAGGGGCCGATAGTGGGATCCGTACGGGAGACCTCCTCTCTGCCCAAGTAGACTCACCAGTCAGGTACGTACCAGCCTGATAGTATCAGGCAGCCATGACTGAGTCCGGGCAGGGGGTCTCTCCCATGGAGGATATGTGCAGGCATCTAGCGGGTCTATCCCAAGCTGTGAAGGGCCTACAGGAAGGCTATTCCCGATTGGAAGAACAAGTCCAAACCATGTCTGCATCTTCTGTCCCCCAGGTGGCGTCTTCTGTTGGGTACCCTCAAGCACCATCCGTGATCATGCTACCACCAGAACCCAAGGTACCAATACCGGAAAGATTCTCTGGGGAACGAAGTAAATACCGTGCGTTTCGCAATGCATGTGAACTTTATTTCGCTCTACAACCACGGACTTTTTCTTTGGAAGCTACAAAAGTGGGGTTTATCATCTCCCTTCTGACTGGTGAACCACAAACCTGGGCCCACCGCCTTCTGGAACAGAAGTCTGCGTCCTTGGACTCCCTGGACCGTTTCCTCACTGCAATGGCTCAGCTATATGAGGACCCTCAACCTGCTGCCACGGCTGAAACCGCATTGCAATCCTTACAGCAAGGTCGCAGAACGGCCGAGGATTACGCCGTGGAATTCAAACGCTGGAGCTCTGATACAGAGTGGAATGATGCGGCACTGCGACACCAATTTCGCAGAGGACTATCAGATTCTCTAAAAGATGAGTTGGCCCGTGTTGGTATCCCTCAGTCCTTGGATGAACTCATTAACCTCTCAGTTCAAATTGACCGCCGTCTTAGGGAAAGACGGGCCGAAAGATCCTCTGGTCCTTCTCGCCCCTTTTGGATGCTTCCCAAAGTGCCTGGTCCTTCTAACACAGTCCCTTCAGCTTCATCTACCCTGGCTTCTGGGGCTCCTGAACCAATGCAAATCGGACTAATTCGGCCTTCCCTGACCCCTGAGGAAAAGATGCGCAGACGGGCTCATAATCTATGTTTGTATTGTGGGGAATCTGGACACTATGCAAGAATGTGCCCCAACAAGACACGTAAGTGGTTGTCTGCCTCTTCTTTATGTGCACCCGTCTTACTCCCAACCGGTACTCACCTGGCTCTCAATATTGTTTTGCAGCTCTCCGGTCGGAGCATTCCAGTATCAGTCATCATTGACTCAGGAGCATGCAGCTGCTTCATTGACCAAGTTTTTGCAACCAACCATGGCATCCCTCTTCAACCCAAAGTACGGGGCCTTGCGGTCCACCTGGCGGATGGCTCCACACTTAGTTCCGGCCCAGTCACCCAGGAAACGGAACCCCTTCTGACCACCATAGGACCTCAACACCAGGAGCTCTTACGGTTGGATGTCATACCTTCACCTCTCTTCCCGATAATTTTAGGGATGCCTTGGTTACGTGCTCACAACCCCAGTATCAATTGGGCTACAGGTGAAGTTCAGTTTTCTTCCAGTTATTGCCATCAGAACTGTCACTACGGAAAACCCAACGAACCGGCTTCGCTCCTATGCCTGGGGACTGACTCAGAACTCTACCAGTCCATCCCTGAACCTTACCGGGACTTTGCAGATGTGTTCAGCAAAAAGGGGGCAGAGACACTTCCGCCACACAGGCCTTATGATTGTCCTATAGAACTTCTACCTGGAACAGAAGTTCCCTTCGGAAGAATCTACCCACTTACGGAACAGGAATTGGGCACTCTAAAGGATTACATAGACGAGAATCTGGCAAAAGGGTTCATTCGTCCCTCCACATCCCCGGCCGGTGCAGGTATCTTCTTCGTCGAAAAAAAAGATCATTCTCTTCGCCCCTGCATTGATTATCGTGAATTAAACAAGATTACCATCAAGAACAGATACCCCCTTCCATTGGTACCAGAACTTTTTCAAAGGCTGGGTACAGCCAAAATCTTCACAAAACTGGATCTTCGGGGGGCTTACAACCTGATCCGTATCCGAAAAGGGGACGAGTGGAAAACGGCTTTCAGTACTCGGTTTGGGCACTACGAGTACCTCGTCATGCCATTTGGATTATGTAATGCCCCAGCAACCTTCCAACACTTCGTTAATAACATCTTCCATGATTATCTGGATTTGTACGTTATTGTTTATTTGGACGATATTCTAATTTTCTCTCCCTCCTTGACCGACCACCGCAGACATGTCCGAAACGTCCTTACCCGTCTAAGACAACATGGACTGTATGCAAAATTTGAAAAATGTAACTTCGAGATCCAGAGCGTACAATTCCTGGGACTAATCATATCAGCAGAAGGAATCAAAATGGACCCCGAAAAGGTATCCGCCATTTTGGATTGGCCAGCACCCATAGACAGAAAGGGAGTACAACGCTTCATTGGCTTTGCCAATTTCTACAGAAAATTTATCAAAGGATTCTCCTCTATTATTTCACCCATCACCGAACTTACTCGACAGGGAATTCGATTTCATTGGAGTTCCAAAGCACAACGGGCCTTTGAAAAACTTAAAGAACTTTTTACTTCTGCCTCTATCCTCAAACATCCGAACCCAGCCTTGCCTTTTGTTTTAGAAGTCGATGCTTCGGAGATTGCAGTGGGGGCGGTGCTATCCCAACGACAGGGTACCAAAGCTCTTCTTTTCCCAGTAGGCTTCTTCTCCCGCAAACTAACCTCTTCAGAACGAAATTATGATGTGGGCGACAGGGAACTCCTCGCCATCAAAGTAGCATTGGAAGAATGGCGCTACCTATTGGAGGGGGCTGCGCATCCTGTTCTGGTGTACACCGACCACAAAAACTTGGAGTATCTGAGAACAGCTAAAAGATTAAGACCACGACAAGCCAGGTGGGCTCTATTCTTCTCACGTTTCCAACTCCACATAACCTATCGGCCAGGCTCCAAAAACAGTAAGCCAGATGCTCTTTCTCGGATGTTCTTGGATATCGAGCACGATATTCCTCCCGACACCATTCTACCCGCCGGGAATTTCCTACTCTTACAAGAGGATCTCATATCTCGGATCAAACAAGCCTCCATCGGGATGCCTCCCTTGGATGGAGTTTCCAGTAAAGATGGATTGTTTTGGCATGAAGGCAAGATTGTGGTTCCAGAAAAATTGAGGTTACATATATTAGAGTTATGTCATGACCACAAACTGGCTGGGCACTTTGGTATCTCCAAGACAACCGATCTACTACTACGTACCTTCTGGTGGCCCCATCTGACCAAGGATTGTAAGAGTTATGTCGAATCATGTTGTGTCTGTGCTCGGAATAAGACTAGCCGAACAAGAGCCTGGGGTCTATTAAAACCTTTACCAGTCCCAGAAAGACCATGGAGTATGGTTTCAATAGATTTTATTGTCGAACTCCCACCTTCAGAAGGTTTTTCTTCTATTTTTGTTATAGTGGACAGATTGTCAAAGATGGCACATTTTTTGCCCATGAAGGGTACCCCTTCAGCTTTGGAAACTGCACAAATGTTCATTAAAGAAGTGGTAAGGTTACATGGAGTCCCAACAAACATAGTTTCAGATCGTGGTGTCCAGTTCACCTCAAGGTTTTGGAAAGCTCTCTGTCGATCTCTGGAAATCGAGTTGGCTTTCTCATCTGCATATCATCCACAGACAAACGGCCAGACCGAGAGAACCAATCAGACATTAGAGCAATATCTACGCTGTTTTTCTACCTTTTCCCAAGATGATTGGGCCTCCTTGCTCCCCATGGCTGAGTTCTCATACAATAACTCTCTGCACTCAAGTATTAACCAAACCCCGTTCTTCGCCAATTATGGGTTTCACCCATCCTTTTTACCCAGGTCAATCCCGGAATGCTCCATACCCGCAGTTTCAGAAACACTTGACTTCTTCTCCACTAACAACAAGTTACTACAGGAGACCATGACTAAGGCACAAGAAAATTACAAGAGGATCTTTGATGGTAAGAAGCGCGGAGAACTCATCCTGGAACCTGGCGATCAGGTCTGGTTGTCCACCATCAATTTAAAGATGGCCTGCCCCTCCAGAAAATTAGGCCCTAAGTTCTTGGGTCCTTTTTCCGTGAAAAGAAAAATTAATAATGTCGCCTACGAATTGGATTTACCTACTTCTCT
The DNA here is from genome assembly GCA_028564925.1 of Lithobates sylvaticus. Classification (NCBI taxonomy): domain Eukaryota; kingdom Metazoa; phylum Chordata; class Amphibia; order Anura; family Ranidae; genus Lithobates; species Lithobates sylvaticus. Next base: position 77,390,580 of record CM053031.1, read on the forward strand.
AAGGATACATCCAGTCTTCCATGTTACTCTTTTAAAACCAGTGACTCCTAATCCTTTTGCAGGCCGCAGGGTTGGTCCCCCCAAACCCATTATTGTCAATGACGAAGAAGAATTCGAGGTGGAAGCAATTCTGGATTGTAGGAAAAGGCGTAATCAGATCCAGTTTCTCATCAAATGGAAAGGATACGGGCCTGAAGATAATTCATGGGAACCTGAAGACAACCTGCATGCGGGTGAGTTATTACGGGCTTTCAAAGACTCACACGCCTCCAAGTTAACTCGTCTGGGCATCCGGAGGCTGCCCTTAAGGAGGGGGCACTGTCACAAAAACCGCTATTCCAGACAGCCGGGTGGTGCGCGCCGCCGCGCGCCAGCGCGCGCTAGTGCGCGCACTCCTGTGCGCGTTCCTGCGGGTGCGGGCTTGCGTGCGCGCGCGCGTGCACGTGTCCGGGCGCGCGCCCACAGTAATTGGAACACACCTGTGTGTGCTGTTGGCGCCAGTCAGCCTACTTAATCAGGCAGCACCTGTTGGCCAGTGCTGCCTGATCTTCAGCTTTCCAGAGACCTTGTTCCTGTGTTTGTAAACCTGCTAAAACCTTGTTTGATCCTGTGACCCGGCTTGCCCTTTTGGAATTCCTTGATCTCCGCCTGCCTGACGACCTCTGCCTGACTGACCATTCTTATGCTTGTCCCTTTTGTGCCTCGCCATCGGAACACCACCAGACCTTGAAGGTATCTAGATTATCTTGATCCCTATTGAGAGACTTGTGCCTGCTTCCTATTCCACGCCTCCCTTCATCTGTTGTACCCCGCATACCTACACCCATCTTGTCCCCAGTGGGGCTTATACCTGGACTTACCATATCTTCTGGATATCCTGCATACTTTCATTTGCATCACCCACCTGTGGAATCTCCTCCTGTGTATCCCGCATACCCGCACTCCACCCGGTCTCCAGTGGACTCTCCTCACCACATCCGGATACCCTGCACCAGGCTCTCTTACCCTTCCTCACTCTCGTGCCTCCTGTACCCATCTCCAGGGGCCGATAGTGGGATCCGTACGGGAGACCTCCTCTCTGCCCAAGTAGACTCACCAGTCAGGTACGTACCAGCCTGATACTTACGCAT
>CM053031.1:77392187-77432187 GCA_028564925.1 Lithobates sylvaticus
TCTGGTGACATCACGGACATCGACATCACCGGACTCCTCCCCCCCTTCCCCAAGTGCCTCTGTTTGCTAACAAAGGGAAGGGGGAGGAGTCCGGTGACGTTGATGTTCTGATTGAACGTAGCGCGTACAGGGGAGGAGCTACGCATGATGTCACCCGCTGCTGCCCTATGGAACTAACACGATTGTCGACTTTACATGCTGTGTTTTTATCATCTTTATGTGAGTAGTTTGTGTTTGAACACAAAAATGAAATCTTATACTTAAGCAGTGAGCACTTAGATCTTTTCTTTCTACCATGACCTGGCGTCCTTGCTGAGATCTAAGGAGACGTGAGAGAAGTTTATGGTCCGTGTTAACCCTTTTGATACCCGTTTGCATGACCACAGGGGTCCATGCCATAAGGTTAGACCGGAGGTGGAGGGATTGCCATCAATGGTAACGTAAGAGAAATGCTTGAACGGTGAAGTTGAAAGAATGTTCTACTTCTACTGAAGAGGACCATTACAGTAAAAGTGTAAATGTTTTCCAAGAAGCCCTTTTTGTGTGGTTTCGGTTTACTGTAACCCAACCATTAAATAATACCTGGCCTGAATACAGTACTTCAGCGTGCAGAGATGGTTAGGGCCCAAAGAACCTGGGGGGGGTCTTATATGTTGGGTAGTTTTTGCACTGCGATTTGGGGCTTTTGCACAGATAAGGCCTAGAGAAAGGACATCTGTTGGTTTCCATGGGAGGGGCACTAGTAAAGTCCTGGAAAATAAACCCTTTGTAATGCCCTTTTCATGACAATCTGTAGAGGTTGTAGTTGAGGCTAATACACTGAAAACCTAATGAAGTCCTGTCCATAAAGAAGGAAAGCTTGTAGAGTCCAGCAGACTGAGAAGGGACGTTGTGAGCCCTATTTAGGGAGTTGCAGATGTTGCGCTACCCCGCAGGAGCTGCTGATGAATTAAGGTATCTCCCACCCTGCACAGCCAGGCACACAAAATTTTCCACAGCACTCTGGTGACAAGAAGCAGTCCTTGCAGCTTTGATTTTGTATTTTTATTAGGGGTGTTGAACTTGGATAGGGATTTAGGGTATTTTGGGATACCCACTTGATAATAGAACTCTTCAGGGACACAACTATATACAGTCCATATATACACTTCTATCTCCAGCACAATCTTGCTTGTGGAACTACATCTCCCAGGTCCAGATGGCACTGTATAGATGGTCTGACAATTGCACAATCAGACCAGTAGCAAATGCCCTTTTACAGGCAGGGACCACTGGCCCCTTTTTGTCGTGTAGAAAAAAGTCCTAGTGCCCATCTGTTCTCCTGTGGCTACTGATCCCAGCACCACCTCTTCAGGCACTGTCGGCCCACCTGGCTGCACCTGCCTCTTTCAATAGCCCTCCTGGCTAAGACTCCACAGTCCTCCCAGACTGATTCTGTATCCATCCCAGACTGCTTGCACCCAGTCCTCTCAGGTATGCCTCTGTCCTCTGACTGTAACACTCACCAGCCCACCTGGCTGTCTTCCTCTCTGGAGATTTGCCCGGCAGTGTTCTGCGTCCCTCTGGTCTGGACACCTCTGTGTGTCGAGAAGAGGGTCCCTTTTGCACCCAAGCTCAGGTCCGAGGTCACCATCCCCCAGAATAGGGGGCACCATCAAGGGCCAACGACAGCCTAACACTCCACTCCATCTCCATCTTCCACCCAAACTCCACTACCCCATCTGGGCTGACCCAGAGTATTTGACGGGGCCTGCCCCCTGCCAACCCATATGTTGGGGATTGGTCAGGGCCCTCAGAATACTACCAGGCAGCTCCTCCTCTCCTCCACTCCCAATTGTCTAGAATCTTCTGTAAGGCTTGATTCACACCTATGCATTTTTAGTGCTTTTTGCATTTTACAGATTTGCACTACAGAAGGTGTTCCATAGGAAACCATGTTAAATGGACTGTATCTGCGAAATGCGAAAAGCACTAAAAATGCATAGGTGTGAATCAAGCCTTAGTTCCTAGAAGTAGGGGGAGGTCTCGAAGATGCTGCCCATGAGTCATCCAGCCCTCACAAAAGCACAGGTTCGGCAGCCAGCCAAGCCTGACAATTTACCTACGCTAACCAAAAATACTAGCACTAGCAACAAAGCTAGGGGGTGCTACACAGATATGCATCTAGAAAATGATTGCCACTAGAGAAGGCTTTCCACCTGCTGTGTGGCTGCCCCCCCCCCCCCTTTCCGTAAACCACCAGTGATTAAACTCCCACCAGTGATTAAACTTTTTTTTTTTTTGTTTATTTCTGAAATTAGGAAATTGCAAAGATTAACTGGAAAGATGTTTTACAACAAAAATACAAGTTTTTGGGGAAAAGGGACTTTCAACCACAAAAAAATTACGGAACTTTTTATTGACATGGTAAATTTTAAGTCACCCATTAGGTTACAAGAACACAATAATTGTGTACATGCAATGGTAAAAACACAGTTCAGTTTTTGAATACATAAACTCCAATGCGTTTCAACTTGCAAATCGCGTACGTCTTCTTCTTGGTTCTGAAATTAGGATATAAATTAATACCAGTGGTTATAAATCAATCAATGGAAAATCACAACATGTAACATGGCAAAGAAAAAATTAAAGCCTATCCAAACCTAAAAACAAAAACTACCGTAAATTATTACAGCTTATCAGTCCTTAGATGTGGGGGGCCAAAAAGTCTTTCTCTTTCTTTCGCTTTCTCCCCCCGTAATCATGTGGATAACAGTTTCTGTCCCAGGGTGGCTACATTCAGTTCCACTGTATCTTTTGTAGGGCGTCATATTTGCCACCCAAATCTTTCTGCCTTTGTTCATCTCTTACATGGAAGTGATAGGACTAATTGTTTACACAAGGAAGCTAACATTGTTCTTGCTTTCAGGACAGCCCACAGGAGGTGACAAAGTAGCGGCCTTTCTGGCAAGATGGACAGGTATTTTCCATACTTGCTGAAAATGTTCTTAGCCCAAAAAATGAACATTCATGCTGCCACCACATTTAAGAACTAGAAAGAGAAAAAAATATTCATTTTTTGTTCTTGGGTTTAGTTCTCCTTTTTATTTAAATGGTAACTTCCTCAAATTGTCCAAATGGTATAATTTTGCAATGCATATGACTGCGTCATTATGTTCATGTGGTTGGTCTCGTCTTTCCTAAACTGAAACAGTTGTGTTTTCAGACAGTACATCCTTTCAGTGAATGTGGAGGTGGATTTTGAGACAGCATGGTTTAAAGTCTTAATTTTCTTAGAATAAAGAAAGCTGGCAGCAGACCTTTTTTATATAAAGCATGTTTGTGGACATGTACAACAGTACAAGTTTTCTAAACTATAAACGCCATTACTGTAATTCCTATTTGGCCAGTTGTTGCTTGGCCTCGGTTAGATCCTGCCTCGGGATCAGATTTACCAAACTAAAGCTGGCCACATATGGTTTGAAATTTGGCCAGCTCAGCCAGCTCCGGACACATTTTGTTCCATTTATGGGCAGGCTGGTTAAACAGAAGTTGATCTACGAATTGATTTTTGTACAACCATCCTGTCAGATTTTTCCCAATCGATCAATGTATTTTGATGTTTGGGAAGTCTCCCCGCTGTCCGAATATAACTTGTCGTGAAGGAAAAACCCCCCCCCCCCCCCAATCAACATAAGGTGTATTGATGAGGGAACCGGGTACTTTTTTTATTTCATTTCTTGTGCAACCTGCTGGTAAAAAAACAAAACAAAAAAACAATGACTAATATATGAGCTGCGTTTGAGCCATTAGATCAGCCTTTCTAAGCCAGGGTTCCTCCAAAGGTTGCTTGGGGTTCATTGATCAGTTGGCAATCTCGACCTCCTTTTTTTACTTTTACTTGATCTTCTCAGTGAATTTTAAGGGGGCATCCTCATTTCCCACTAACCACCAATGTAATCAGGTCCTTCTCCACTAAGCTAAAGCCTTGTTTACATGGGTGGCAAGGGAGCAGTAAAAACACAGATATTCCATCCCCCAAAACCATTCACCCAGAAGGTGTTGTACACATGCCAAGGCAAATTTTTAACTCGGCATATCCACTTTGATAGGCGTCGCCATCAATCAAACTGACCCATTAAAGTCCATAGACCACTCTGCAACCGCAAGATGAATGGTTGCAGTGCAGTTATTACATGCAAAATCCCCTTTTGGCAAAAAAAATAAAACTGACACAAAAAGTAATTTAGGAAGTTGCAATATCACCTTCTGAACACCAGGAAGCCATTGCTTTACCACACTCTGAAAAGCGATATAACAAAGGGACGGTAGAGGCTGTCCTTAGTGTAACCGAGGCTTAGGGATGGCCATTCTCCACCGTCCGCCAGTGTAATGGAGCTCTACACTGACCACCAATATAAGAGGGCACTTTTCCACGGACATCCAATATGAAGGAGCTATAAAATTTTCAGTTCTTTTTCTGGTTGTTTATTTTTATTGATTTAATTCCATTCTTACTAAAAAATAATTTTGTCATATGATGCAACCTTTGGTTTCAAATATGCGAAGTATGCCATAATACTTCTTCTATTTAGTCTTCTATCTGCAACTTCATGCTAATGTTCCATGAGCTGTAGGTACAATATTAGCAATAGTTTTCTAAGACCTAAAATTTATTTCAAGTATTCCGCCAAAGCTTGAGAGGCTGCATTAGATACTTTATGGCCACCTCGTGCCTCTGCCTCACATGGATCCCACACTTTGATTTAGCTCAGACCCAAAAATGACCTCCAATCAGCTAGCTAGCTTATTCTAAGGCTACATTTACACAGCAGTTTAGCAGCGAATAGTTTGCTGTGTTCAGAGGAAGCTACCGTATTTCGCTCAATAGGACGCACCTGACCATAAGACGCACCTAGGTTTTTAGAGGAGGAAAAAAAAAATAATTCTGAACCAAATAGTGTACTAAAAATATTTTACCAGTGCCAATTAAATGCAGCCTGACCTGTGCCATAAAATGCAGCCTGACCTGGCGATCACATCATCACGTCCGACAGAGCAGCCCGAGTTGGTGCCGTGGCTGCACTCCATTCGGCCTGCTCTGTGGCAGGCAAAGCCGAGTGATGGGTGACAGGATCGCCGGGCGCTCGTGGGAGACGACCGCCCGGTATTCTAACATGGTGGCGGCAGGGGATGGGGAACGGTCCTAATCAGTATTCGGCTATTCGCTCCATAAGACGCACAGGCACCCCCCCATTTTTTGGGGGGAGGGGGGGGGAGCGTGTCTTATGGAATTAAAAATAAGGTAAATGCCTCTAGACACAGCAACACTGCTGTACCTGCATGCAAACTGGGCAATACTTTGCAGAAACACCAACACTGGACGCACGCTGGCTGGGTCCAGGGTCATATACACATACAAAACACCATAACGCCATACACACGTACAAGCTTGAACGTGTGGGGCACCTTCGCCTGAAACCGTTGATTGCGATACACATGTCGCATATCGCTGCACACCTTGGGATGAGGGCAATCATTTTAGCACTGGACCTCCTTTGTAGCACTAAACTGATGACCTATGGGGGGGTTTTTTAAAGCTCCGCCTATAGAAATTATAGGGTACAGATGTTTGTGGCCATTTTACTGGTGTACGCAAATTTTAAGGTTTGACATGTTTGGTATCTATTTACTCGGTGAAACCTCAGCTTTTATATTTTAGAAAAAATTTGAGTAAAACTTACTTTTCATTGTGCGTTTTTATTTTTTGTACCTTTTTGTGCAGTAATATTGTGGGACATAAAAAATGGAACTACCACTATTTTATTCTTTAGGGTGTCTATATATTTTCTTAAAGCAAAGTTTGTGGGTTTTATTTAATCTCCAGGCCTAAAATATATATATTTTAAACGTGTGCAAAAAACAGCTCTGGCTGTGAAAGGGTTTTAAGTGGATGTAAACCCACTGTTATCAAATTTTAAACAAATAACACAATTAAAATCAATAATGCTATACATGCCTCCTGCATGTATCCTTCTTTTCTAAAAGTCACCCCCTCACCTTGCAGGAGCCCCGCAATATCCTCTAATCTGTGGGCGTTTTTTTTTTCGGCGGGCGGAGTCGTGACGTCAGGACTCCTCCGCCCACCACTACACTCCCACAGCCAGCCAGCGTTGTGAGGAGGAGCCCACGTGCCTGCTGAGACTGGCGTGCAATGCATGTGCAGGAGTGACAGAACGCATTCTGTGAAGAAGCAGAGCACGCTCATGTCACTCCTTTGCATGTACACAACAGGAATCAAGAGACGGATTGAGACACAGGCAGAGAAGCAGAGAGATATATGGGCAGAGAAAGAGAGAAGAAAGGAGTGGGGGTGGAAATTAAAAAATAATGCATGTCTCAGGCTAGTGCACGAAATATGTAAATCACCTGTCACTCACAGCAAGGGGGAAGAACGGACAAAGTTTTCAGTTTGTCCTTTTTTTTATTTCACTGAAAAAAGATATGAGGATTGCGCAGAGCTGGATTAACTCTTTGTGGCAAGACTGGACACAGATTATCTGAAATCCCATACTCTATATTGTTCCAGACATCCACTTTAAGGATAAGTTAACCTTCGGGAACATGTTCCACCCGTAACCTTTGTTGGTTAAAAAAAAAAACAGGCTCCTAACTTTTTTAGCTGGCTCCTAGATTGAAAGCAAATTCGTCAAGCCCTGACTTGGGCTTTCACACTGCTGTGACTTGAAAGTCGTACGATTTTGCTGCGATTTCAGGAAATGCCTGTGTAAACTTGAGGTCTAGGGACCACAACTTGCATCAAAGTCGGACCAAAGTAGTACAGGGACTACTTTGAAGTTGGTGCGACTTGAAGTCGCACAAATATGAATGGTTATCATTGGGAATCGCGGGGTACAACTTGTCATGCGACTCTGATGTCCAAAGTTGCAGGAAAAGTCACACAAGTGTTAAAGGGGACTTGACTACTTGTCGCCTGCGCTATTGCTGAAAGACTGCTGCAGTGCGGGCCTTAATTGCCGGGAGGGTGTCCACGGACGTCGTCCTGAGCAAGCCCTGAGACTCGGCTGATCACAGATCCGACTAAGGTGTCGATCCTGGCCCCTTACCACGAGATCAGCTGTCAGCCAATGACGGCTGATCACATGATGTAAACAGAAGCTCGGTAATTGGTTTTTTATTTATTTTATTTTTTTTCCTCGCGCTGTCAGCGGGAGGGGAACAAAAAGCAGATCACCGGCTTCTGTCAGTGGGACATCGGTCCCCCCACACAGAAAGCCGCGGCTGCATTTTCTGTGCCCACTAGTGTCACCTGCCAGTGCCACCCATCAATGCCCATCAGTGTCTCCTAATCAGTGGCACCCATCAGTGCCCTTCAGTGCCACCTCTAAGTGCCGCCTTGTCAGTGTCCATCAGTGCAACCTCATCAGCGCACATTAGTGAAGGAGAAAAATTACCTGTTTTATAACAAACTATGAAACAGTTTGTTTTTCAAAATTTCGGTCCTTTTTTGTTTTGTTTAGCAAAAAAAATAAAAAACCCAGCAGCCATTAAATACCACCAAAAGAAAGCTCTATCTATATGGAAAAATGATAAAAAAAAATGTATTTTGGGTAAACTGTAGCATGACCGCGCAATTGTCATTCAAAGAGTGAGAGCGCTGAAAGCTGAACATTTGGTCTGGGCAGGAAGGGGGTTTAAGTGCCCAGTAAGCAAGTGGTTAAGCAGCCCATAGATTGTTGTTTGACAAGGAAATAAAATAAAGAAAAAATTCCCAGCTCAACTTGCCAGCCAGCCTGCAACAAACAGAATTATTCTGTCTAACAGTTTACATTAAAAACAGGGGTTTTGTTTTTATACATTTTACAAATGCATGCGTAAGTTGCAGAGGCCATGCCACGGCACCTCAGTATTTTCTGTAGTCCTAACTCTATACATTTTGCGTGCCTCCATAGTATGAGCACACGTATATAATAGTAGATCAATTAAGGGCAGGTATGCTCGTGGAGACACAGGTGGAAGGAAAGAAAAATGCTAAATTTCCCCCATCAACACAATCATTGATGAGGATGATGGGGGGGGGGGGGGTTGTATCCCTCCCACAGCACTATTATGTTCTGCCGGTGTCCTGCTGAAAATCGTCCCCCGGCAGATAATGTCCCCCTTGTACTGCGCAGGCGCAGCGCTTGCGCAGTATGAGGAAGAAGGGAGCCTCCGAAAACAGCCGAAGCTGAAGAGCTGTGAGTGAGTTGAAGCCTGCGCTCTCGATACCAGACAATGCCGCACGCTCACGATGTTCGTGATACTCTGCATGGTGGCGTCTCTAATATGCGTACACGCATACATTTACAACAATAGATTGTTTTTATGCGTAGATATTAACCCCTTCACCACACAATGCCTACAGGGATACATGTATTGGCGGCATTCATGTATACATTGCGTATGTTTTGTCAGCGCTGTTTTTTCACGGGATGCTTGTCTACAGCGGTTTTCCTGGGATGCATGTATACAACGCTCATGAATTGCCCCAATGTATTTGTAAAGCGCTCATGTTTTCAGGGGAGCCATGTATACAGCGCTCATGAATTCCACAGTAGGACTAGCCTTGGGAGCGTGCGGCAGCGTCGGCCACAATGGCCTGCTCATCGCGCAGGCGCCGTCTTCAACTCGCTCACAGCTCTTCAGCTTCGGCTATTTTTGGAAGGCTCCCTTCTTCATACTGCGCAAGCGCTGCGCCTGCGCAGTACAGGGGGGAAATTATCCGCCGAGGGGACGTTTTTCGGCAGAACACAATGATCATGGCTTGCTACTATAGCATGAAAAAATGGTCGTACTGAAGCCAAATGATGGATTGAATTCAGTACAGCCAGCTTGCCCAAATATAAATCAAATCTTGGCTTGTCCCTGCTGAACCGGCCGAGATTTGCCCCCTTTTTTTTTTTTTTTTTTTTTTATCTTTTGGTCTTGAGGAGCTGGAGGGAATAAAGATATTTTCTGGGTCTAGTTCTGTTTTTTAATATGTAAATTTTAGATTTCCTAAAGCGGACAACCGGAATAATTGTAGTCTGTGCCCACTCCATCATGAACATGTCGGGCAGGCTGAGGACTATAAACCTAAATGACTTTATATTCCCGTAGTGTTTTTTTTTTTTTTCCCCCTAAAATTAAAGGCGTATTAATTTAATACTAGTCACCAGTGGTGTCTGATGACTTTACAGGTTCGCTTTAATAATAAAACCCCAGCTGACCTTATATGGAGGAAAGTAATATGATTAGGAGTGACCATAATGATGAAGTGCCATGCTGTTATCAGTTGTCAAGTATTGTGGTTGTAGGTTTGACAGGTAGTAGGGAGTATTTATGGTTAATCTACCCATGAAGTGCTTTAGGCCTTGATGTCTGGCTTAATGCCTGGAGTCTTATTTTCTTGGCAGCGACGCTTCCAGTAAACAGGACAAGCGGCCACATTCCATCGCTGATCGTCTCATCTTGTGTACAGGCAGCTGTCAGGAGGGGAGATTTCCTGACTGCTAAAAGTGAAACGCACTGCCTGTGTTTTATGGCATTAATCCAGTTTAACGAGGCAAGTAAAGATCTTAAAGTAGCTGGTTTCCAGGGAAAATGCAGCGGCCTGTTACTGTTTTACTGGCAATAGTTTAGTGAGTGATTTATCCCTTTTTTATAATTTTAACTCTTTAAACGTTGGCGTTGTTGATCGTGTCATGATATTCAAAGAACGTGAAACCGAAAACATCATGTAATAGAATATTGTTACAGCGATAAATAATCCTCCTTTGATTGGCAAGTTTATTTATTATCCCTGGTTCACACTATGAACGTGCTGCGCATTCCTGTGCCATTCACATGTGCAGTGCGATTTGAGCCCATTCATTTTGAAAGGCCTCAAATTGCACTGCATCGTGCCAAAAGTTGTGCATGCACTACTTTTGGAAACCCGCTGCAACCAGATCGCATGGTACTTTTTGTATTTGCGACTTGCGTTTGGGTTGTACTGTTAGTGTTACTAAACCCAGAACCTGCATTCACTATATCTGATCTCCCACAGTACACAGAACAGGAAATGCAATTATTTTAGTAAATATAAACTACTAAATACCTTTTCTCATCAGCAGTATATAGCAGTCTTAGGCCCCTTTCACACTGGGGCGTTTTTCGCCTGTTCACCGCCTGAAAAAATCCGGCCCCTTTAACTCCAGTGTGAAAGCCGGCGGGTTTTCACACTGGAGCGGTGCGCTAGCAGGACGGCAAAAAAAAGTCCTGCTAGCAGCATCTTTTGGAGCGGGATAGGAGCCTATACCGCTCCTTCTCATTGATTTGAATGGGAAACCGCGGTAAAACCACGGCAATACCGCCGCAAAGCGCCACTACGACGGCGCTCTGCGGGGGCGTTTTAACCCTTTTTTTTTTCGGCCGCTCGCGGGGGGTAAAACCGCACCGCGAGCGGCCGAATACCGCGGTTAAAACGACGGTAAAGCAGCGCTAAATATAGCGCTGCTTTACCGTCACCGCGGCTCCCCGCCCCAGTGTTAAAGGGGCCTTAAAGTGACACTTTAAAAAGGTTTTATTTTTTTTTAAATGACAAACCTATACTTACCTCCACTGTGCAGCTCGTTTTGCACAGAGTGGCCCCGATCCTGATTCCTCTGGGGTCCCTCAGCGGCTCTCTGGGCTCCTCCCCGCATCAGATAACACTCCGGGGGGGGGGGGGGGGGGGGGGGGGGGGGGTTACTTTGCGGGCACGCTCCCGAGTCCAGAATTCGCCAAATGCAGGACTTGACCACGCCCCCCGGCTGCTGCATCATTGGATTTGATTGACAGCAGTGGGAGCTAATGGTTGCGCTGCTATCAATCTATCCAATCAACAACAGCCGAGACCCCCATGCAGAGAGATGGTGCGTCCCTGTGGGACAAGTTTGAGGGGGGTCAGGTAAGTAAAACGGGGGGCGGTCACTGACTGGTGTTTTTTTTAATTTTTTTTTCCTCTATGCATTAAGGTGAAAAAAACACCTGCCTTTACAACCCCTTTAAGGTTCTATCAGTGTCTGGTTACAGCTTGTAGGAGTTTTCGTTCTTCTCTGACTGTCCTGAGGCTGCAGAACCCTGACCCTCTGGAGAGTGCTGATTGGCCCTGTGCTGATCACATGCACCCTCCCAAGGGGGGAAAAAAAATAACTTTTTTAGCAATGCACACCAAACTGAGCATGTGCAGAGTGCCCACAAGGCTCTGTACTATCAGGAGATGGCTTGGAGCCTGTGGAACAAGGGGAGATCCGAGAAGACAGGATCAAACAGCTTTTTAATAGTGCAAGAGGATTAACCCCTTGGGTTCCACCGTGAGTATAACAAGCATGCTTTACTGCACATACAGACTGATTTTACTGTTGTGGGGTTAGTAACACTTTAACATTGACACCCGCTGTAGATTGCATCGTGTGTTGTGAACGTGGTGCAGGAAAGATGCATGGAATACAGGGTTTCTCGCATCAAACCTAGCTTTAATGTCCCAGTCTGGGAAAGTCCAGCTGCTCAATTATAATCCCTAAATAGAAGCTAGGGGTCTTTGAATTAAATCTGAAGTGTGCAAAATGAGCCTATGACCATGAGTAAGACCCCCTGGTTTGATCTTCATCGCCACCTGCTGGTAAGATCTTCAACTTCTGGTCAGATACAACTATATTGGCACTCTGAACACATTAGCCCTTGTGTGAAAGTAGAAGCCCTTGTGAATTGGACTTTCACTGAATAGCAGATATGATGCAGAGTAGGCATTCTATAATATGCAGGCTGTTGAGGGACACAAACTAGTCATTCTGTATTATACATTGGTGTTGGTTTACTAAAAAACGGAGAGTGCAAAATCTGGTGCAGCTTTGCATAGAAACCAATTGGCTTCCAGGTTTCTTTGTCAAAGTTTATAGGAAGTAAGAACCTGATTGGTTACCATGCACAGCTGCACCAGATTTTGCACGCTCTAGTTTTAGTAAATCTCCCCCATTGTGTTTAGGACACAATAGCCATTCTATACTATGCTGTGTGTTCGGGATACAAACGAAATATTCTCTGCTTTGCATTGTGTTCAGAATGTCAACTAGAGATTATATACTATTTTATTGTATTTGGGATACAAACGAGCTATTCAATACTATGCAGTGTGTACTCGGGATGCAAACTAAGACCCCTTTCACACTGAGGAGCTTTAGGCCCCATGCACACGAGACGCAGATGCAAACTCTGCTGAATGCATGTTTTAAAAAGCAGAAACCTGCGTTTAAAAACGCGCGTTTTGCTGTGTTTTCATGCCGCGTTTAGCCGCGTTTGCGTCTATAAGCATTTGTAAAGATAACATCATATAGACCCTCCCCAAGCTCAGAAAGCATGTGTTATTAACTATTTCTGCCATTTTGATCAGAGTGAGCAGCAGAGAGAGCTGTTGTACACTTGCGTTTGCCTCTCTTTCTGTGTTTTTTTTTTTTTTTTTTTTTTTGGAAAATGGATCCCATATTGAATATATGTCAGGAAATGCTCCTGATGTTGCTCTTGATGAGGCAGCAATGTCGTCGCAAATTTGCATGAGAGGTCCAGAATCAGAGCTCGTCGATATTGGACCCATCCGTTGATGGCACAGCGAATGTCCGTTGGATATTTCACAAACATGTATGCATTTCACAAACATGTATACATCAGTGAGTATATACGCTCTATGAACTATCTAAACTAATTACGACATTTTAAACCAATTTTTCTAGTATTTTTTTATGGTTTACCATCATATTTCTGAGTTTTCTGGTCCAAAAAATTGGGTTCCTTTTTTAAAAAGGCTTATAAACACAAAGGCGGCTAAACGCAGGTGCCTGCGTTTAGCTGCGTTTTGCGTCTGAAACGCGGAAAAGCAAAGTGTCTGAAAGCATTTTTTTGCTTCTGGAAAAACGAGGTTAAACGCAACTGCATAAAAACGGGGAAAAAACGAGACTGTGTACATGGACACATAGGATAACATTGCATGCGTTCAGGTGCAGTTGAAAAAAGTGTCCAACTGCCTCTGAACGCGCGTTTTTAACAGCGTCTCGTGTGCATGAGGCCTTACAGGGGCTATAGCGTTATAAATGGTGCCTCTAAAGCGCCTCACCTGTCACTCCAATGTGAAAGCCAGAGGGCTTTTAACACTGGGGCGCTGCGCTGGCAGGACATCAAAAAAAGTCCTGCAAGCAGCATCTTTGAAGTGTTTTTAGGAGAGGTGTATACACCACTTCTACAGCTCCCCTGCCCATTGAAATCAATGGGCAGCGTCGATTTTAACCCTTTTTTGTCCGCTAGCAGGGGTTAAAAGTGCCCCGATAGCGGCTGAAAAGCGCAGCTAAAACAACGTCGTTTTTAGCGGCTCTTTACCGCCAACACCTCCCCTGCAGAGCAGGCAGGTGCGTCTCTGCACCGTGAGCGGGGATGGACCTGTCACCTGCCCGATATGCGGGGATGGACCTGTCACCTGCCCGATTTGCGGGGATGGACCTGTCACCTGCCCGCTCTGCGGGGATGGACCTGTCACCTGCCCGATTTGCGGGGATGGACCTGTCACCTGCCCGATTTGCGGGGATGGACCTGTCACCTGCCCGCTCTGCGGGGATGGACCTGTCACCTGCCCGCTCTGCGGGGATGGACCTGTCACCTGCCCGCTCTGCGGGGATGGACCTGTCACCTGCCCGCTCTGCGGGGATGGACCTGTCACCTGCCCGCTCTGCGGGGATGGACCTGTCACCTGCCCGCTCTGCGGGGATGGACCTGTCAGAGCCCCTCTGTTCTTTATGGGGAAATCGGATAAAAATAGCCCGCCTGTACTTTTTTTTTTTTTTTTTTTTTTTTTTTTGAAGTGGTGCTTTTAGAGCTTTTTTTGGTGCATATTTGGTAAACCGCACCAAAAACGCACCTCCCCATTGAAATGCATTGAAAATGCAGTAAGAACGCACCAGATAATGCACCAGTGTTGCGTTACTAATGCTTTTTGAGTCGCATTACCTATGAATAACACACCATAAGTAAGCGTTTTCAGCAGCCATTATCGTCACTTTTATTTTCTTTCTTTGGCACAACACTGAAAACCCTATTTTTTGTGGCCGAAATTTCGGTGCATCACTAGCCATTATGACAGGTAGACGGCTAATACGCAAAGAAATGGCACCGTGGGTATTTTTATCATTATTGTTTGAATGGGAACTTGTATGCAGAGTGGAGTTTCCCTCTAAATCTGCTCTGTATTTGTAGGCCTGGATTTCCCTTTCCCAGAAGCGGCTCACAGCCGTGTGCCGTGGTGATCACATGTTCTGCATTCACAACCTAATTTGTGAAGGGTTTGTGTCCTGCAGTGACATCTGGTGTCTGCTTTGTCTGACTGCAGATTTCTCTCCAGAGCCTCTCTTCACATGTGCTCAGCAAGTCCGTATGACTCAAAATGGATGCTGAGCAGTTAGTAGTGATATATGGAGCTGTAAAACCTAGCAAGTCTCTGCGTCGTTGCCTGTTTGTATGCTCCTGCGAGCTTCAAATAAATACATTCCTTGCTGTATCTTTTTTTTTATTTATTTTTTCTGACTTTTTTTTTTTTTTTTTTTAACTTTGAGATTTTTTTTTTTCTTCTATTGTGCAAGGCATTGTAGCACACACTGTATTAGGATTTACAATATTTGGGCTTTTTCAGTAAAGTGGTAGAATAAGCAATATTTTAGTATTGCAAAATACAGAAACCTACAGAAAGTAGCCAATAGCATTCCACTTTAGTGCAGTCATGTTGGTGCTTTTTTTTCTATTTGTTCTGATTTGGTCTCCATGGGCTACACAAATTCACACGTGTTTTTTATTTATTTATTTTTTGATCATTTTCTGAGTGACTCTTTAACCAGTTGAAGACCAGGCTTTTGTGAAAATCCATTTATTTTTTTTTGCTAGAAAATTAGTTAGAAACCCCAAACATTGTGTATGTATATGTATGTATATGTATATATGTGTGTGTGTGTGTGTGTGTGTGTGTGTGTGTGTGTGTGTGTGTATATATATATATATATATATATATATATATATATATATATATATATACATATATATATATATACATATATATATATTTTTTTTTTTAAAGCAGAAGCCCTAGAGGATCAATTGGTGGATTTTGAAATCATTTGTCACACCATATTTGCACAGCGTTTTTTAATGCAAAAAAAATCAATACATAACCCACTTTTTTTTTTTTAAATATATTAGAGTAAATAGATACCAAACATGTAACGCTTTAAAATTGTGCGTGCCCGCACAATGGCGACAAACAAAGTTTACTATCCATAGGTGACGTTTTTATAAAAGCCTTTACAGGTTACCACTTAAGATGTACAGAGGAGGTCTAGTGCTAGAATTGCTGCCCACG
This sequence comes from Lithobates sylvaticus, assembly GCA_028564925.1. Lineage (NCBI taxonomy): Eukaryota > Metazoa > Chordata > Amphibia > Anura > Ranidae > Lithobates > Lithobates sylvaticus. The sequence continues at coordinate 77,407,618 of CM053031.1, forward strand.
ATCTGATGTTCGCAGTGATACCTCACATGTGTGGGATGATCGTGGTTTGTGTGCATTCAGGACTGACGTACGTATTCACCTTTGCGCACTAGCATGTGGGGGCGGGGGCACTTACGTTTTTATTAGGGCTGTGGAAATTAAAGATTAATTCCTCGACTAATTGATACATTTTTTTGATCGATTAAAATTCTTTTGATCGGTACTAACCTCTCCGTCGGCTTCAGGGAGTTCCGTTGGAGATCCGGTGACGTCACAGACATCAACGTCACCAGACTCCTCCCCCCCTTCCCCAAGTGCCTCTGTCTGCTAACGAAGGGAAGGGGGGAGGTGACGTTGAAGTTCTGATTGAACGTAACTCATACGGGGGAGGTGCTACGCATGAAGTCGCCTGCTGCTGCCCTTACGTCAGTGCTACAGTTTTGAATTTAAAACGTGTTTGTGAACTGTGAAGTTAAGTCATGGATTGTGGAAACGAACTAGTGTCGGGTGATTGTATATAGTGTATACCACATTTACCACTGACTAATGCAGAGTTGCAATGCAAGAAGATCAGCTAAAAGTAGTTGGATCTGAATGTGCGTTTATAATTAATCGATATTAGTCGATTAAAAAAGAAATCGATTATTCGCACACGAAAATTTTAATCAGTAACAGCCCTAATTTTTTATTAATATATATTTTTTACGCTTTACATTTTTTTTTTATTTTTTTTTTTTTAAGCGGACATCCCCTGTCGCTGCCGAGCGGCTGCTTTTTTACAATAAAGTCGACCCTCTACTCTAAAAAAATGGTACTGGGGTGATGCCGGCAGCTGCATTTACATTTTGACCATGGATAAGCTTTAAAAGCAGGCACCTAGTGGGTGACCCAACGGCAAAGCAGGAATTATTATTAGCAATTATTTTGTGATTGCACATAATAAAAACATAAAGTGTAATAATACCTTTTTTAATAAAGGGTTTGGCAGACTGACCGCCTCAGGACCTTGTACTTTTAACAAGCTTCCTGTAAAGGCAGAACAAAAAAATAAAATTTTAGGACGGCAGCTGTAGTAATTTGTCTCTCTCTCTAATATTTGTAAAATAACCGGTTTTGTGCCAATTCTACTAATCTTCTAGGGCTCATTTACACTTGCTTCGGCTTTACACACATTAAAGTGCCTACTGCTTCAACTTGCTTTTATGATGTGTTTTTGATGTTTTGGTGGTGCTTCGGCAGTGCTTTGATGAATCTTTGGTGCTTCGATTACTTTTTAGTATTGCTTTGGTGGTGCTTTGAAGCATTGGCATTGCTTTGGTGCTTCGATTAAATTTTGGTGGCGCTTTGAAGCTTTGGTGGCGCTTTGAAGCTTGGCAGATGCCCTATGTGTGGATATTTCATACCTGCAATTTCTCCAAAACGAAGCAAAGCAAAAGCTGAATTAAAGCCCTCAAAAGCTGCAGGTGCTTCAAACGAGCTTTGCCGAAGACTTCTATGGAGGCTTTGAAGCACCACTAAAGCGACATGGGGTATCATTTTTGAAGCAAACCAAAAGCAAGGTGTAAGCTGACAATTTTATTTAGTGACAGGGGCTTTGACTGGCATTCAGAGAGCTTTTTTAACAAAGCCTGTCTGAAGCCTTGTTTTGAAGCAAGTGCAAACTAGCCCCTAGCCCTTACAATCCAACATTTTTCTATCCTGCTGCGTAAAAATACTTATGCAGTTTAATTTTTCAAATATTGTATAGTCCAATGTTTATTTCAGAAATGTATAGACCTACTCCCTGATGTTGGACCAAGGAAAACCTTGGCGTACATCTTTCAGATCTCAGAAAGCAACATTACTACTACTACTACTACTACTACTACTACTACTACTACTACTACTTTTTTTTTTTTTAAATAATCCTGTTAAACTGTGTTTGTCTTCCTCTAAGGCCCCTTTCACACGATAAGCCCATTCGGATCCGCCTGTCTGTGTTTTTCACCTTTTGACTCTTATGTGCAGGCGGATGTCAGCGGAGATGTCTGCCATCTAATCTGCTCAAAACAGTCGTATGGCAATACGTTTGCCATCCGACCGGCGGATCGCATGAAAACAGGCATGCTGTCCATTTTCGTCCAATCTCCCCATAGAAACCAGCAGGGCTCTGACAGGTCCCTCCCGGCTCAGTGAGCAGAGACGGACCTGTCATCCGCCGACTCAGCGGAGATCAACAGAACGATCTTCCGCTGAGCGGATCCGCCCTGTGTGAAAGGGGCCTAACTCTTAACCAATATTATGTAAATTATATTAACTAAAATTATGACCTCACTGTTTTTTTTGTGGGACCCAATTTGGAGTCCTAACCCAATTGTGGTACACTAAGTTTTTAGATTGAGTAGGGCAGGATTAGAACTCTTGTTAGGTTTTACTGCAACGGAAGGCTCCATTGGAGAGGTTAATTTTGTTTCCTATCTGCTAAAAAGGTTGTCCCCAGGACAGGAAGTAAGAGGAAATTTCCAAAGGAGAAATGGGAAGAATGAAGGAAAAAGGCTGTGACCCAAAAACAGGGGAAACGGCAAGTTCCCTTCTCCTCCTAAAATGAGGGAGGGTGGCTTTAAATGTGCCAAAACAATGGGAAAACAACCAAAGAAAAACTAAACCCCATAAAAAAATTATTTATTATATTCCTTATAGCACCATCTTTAAGTTGAGTAGCGAATACTAGAACCTCTGTCAGCTTTTTATTGTCCGCTTCCCTGTTGCTGATTTTCACGTTCTGTCTTGTAAAACGTCCCCAGAACAGAAAGTGAGGGCAACCCCCCCCCCCCCTTTTATTTTTTTTTATTTTTTTATCCTGTAATTTTTATTACAACAAATAGTTAATTATTTGTTGCATCAAACAAAGAGGAAAATTGAGTCCAGAATGACTGCCAAGTCAGAGATAAAACCTGGTAAACAAGGTAGCATCCAAAAACAAATGCTTTGATCCCAATAAGCTGGACGCATCATTACAATAATCTAGTTATATTAAATATATATTAAAATCCAGTATTAGCAGAGATTACACTAGCATATTCCACATAGTATGTTGGTAGTAAATGGAAAAAACATTTTGGTCATTATAATACCGTTACAAAGTCACCTTCCCGTACAGTAATGCTGTCTCTATTTATATGGTGTAAACTGTAAAATGCTGAAAGCATATGGGACATTGTAGATGCAAATACCAGTAATATTTGAGGTGGTCCTATGTAGTTTGTCCTGTGCACTAAGGGTGGGGTAACTAATAATGTAGCAACCTAATCGGTGTATGATACATAGGAGCTAGTATAGAGGGATTCGACCAGTGTTCCCCGGAGTTTGTGGAACTTTTCGGGGGAGCTGCTATACTGCGCACGGTTTTCCCTTTCCAGTAAAGGATTAACCTTGACCCTCCATTGGTTAAATGGGGGCACACGCAGTGCTGTTTATGTCTGGGCTATGAAATGTAATCTCATTTACTGGTGTTTTGTGTTCAGGAACCAGGTTTTCAGGGAGAATGCCCAGTATGCCTACTTTGGAGTCCAGTGGCAATGAAGTAATGAATAAATGCTTTCATTGTCTTTAATTATGGATTCTCAATATCTAGAATTTTAGGCATCTCCATATCTTGTGTATGAGGGTGCCTATAAACCAGCAACATCTGGTTGAAACTCTATGGCCCCAGTAAAGCGTTTCAGCGTAGTACGGTACACTCTGTGGAGTATATGAACAGTACGTTTTTGGGTTGATGGCAAGACATCGGGACAATTTCCCAAGACCTATCCCATTGTTGAGGCAAAAAACTCTCTCTAATTGACAGCAGCACAACCCGCGGTCTAATCTTTCCATATTCAACCACAAAAAAATTTGGGGTATAGATGAATTTAATTCATGCCACAATGTTAGACCGTATATTAACTGATGGACTATTTACTCATTGATATTGGACCTTTGCTTGGCATCAGTCTTTTCTTTTGTATGCCTTCCTTCCTTCCTTCCTTCCTTCCTTCCTTCCTTCCTTCCTTCCTTTCCTTCCTTCCTTTTTTTTTTTTTTTTTTTTTTTTTTTTTTCATACACCTTTGATCCATCCCATCCATTGACCCTTCATATGCAAAAATCTTTTTAATTTTGGGATGTTCTACTTAAACCAGAACAGGAAAAATAACAGTGTAGAAACCTATAATATGGCATTTAAATAAAATCTATGATGCCAGTTAGTAAAGTAAATGTAAACACCAAAATGTGTTCTTTTTCCTGTAAATGGCACATTAATATTTGAACATTTACCTCTAAAAACTAATCTGTCCATAACCGTTAAATACGCCCATTCACTTGAACAGCGTTGAATGATCGCTAACTACGCATTACCAATTTATGAGCCTACTGAATTGACCTCTTAAGCACATAAATGTCCAATAAAACATATTTTTTTTTTTTTTTTTCCTAGACTAAGAAAAAAAAAAAGACCTATTTATTATTTTGCATCCTGATCATCATGATCTGAGTAATGTTGTTAAGTGACGTGCTGCTTTCCAGGCGTTAAATGTGTCCTGTTTTACAACCGGTCAGAGAAAAGGACAAAAGCATTATTGGTTTATCAAGAATTGTGACTCTCCGGTCCCCTGCCCCCACCCGCTATTCTTTCCATGCCCTGTAAGTCCGTCATACTGTAGAGGGGGGGGAAAAAAAAAATAGTCTTGCTGCAGAACTGTTCCAGAACATTAAACCTTATAAAAAACAGCCATCCCCAGCCACGCAGCAGTTTGAAAATGTTCAATCTATTCAGCGCCAGTTGTATTTAATATTTCTCCGATGAACTCAAGTTCAACCCAGCTCTATAATTTTCAGTTTATTTGCCTTCCGCGTTCACGTTCGATAAAACAGTCACTGCCAGTTTCATCCGGTTCTGCGTAACTCTTTCGTCCTCAGGCAGGCCTGCATCAGGTCTCAGAGCTTCGGGGCTGCAGAGCGGACTGGAGCCTTAAGGGTGGAGGGACTAGCTAGGCAGCAAGGGCGGGTGTCTGTCTGTGTGAACTGATTTGCATGGGAGGTGGAATCGCACAGCACATACATTTGCCTTGTAATGAATTGTCTTGTATATTATGTGTTTATGGCTTGCTTTCCCGTCTGCATCTGTTAAACTTGCCTCCCTGCATAAGCAAAGAGGATAGCCCACCCTTGTCTCCCCTACCGTAGACAACACGCCTTTCCTAAGCAGACACACCATTTCAGTTTTGTTCTCGTTGTGTGTTTAGCATCATTCCAGTGACAAGTAGACAAGTAAAATAGAATGACAAGTAGAATAGTGTTTCCAGGTTAAAGGTGATGGCAGGTATGGTTAGTTATCAAAATATTGATCAAAAGAGAGGAGACTGTAAAGGAAATTTGTAAGTTCTGTATATAATTGTATTTTATTTTGTATGCACACGGCACTAATAATGTTTTCATTACATGTTTGCATTCTTTCAAGTCCTGATTAGAATTAGTCTACCTATGTTACGCCCCTTGTTACCATAAACGTACAATTGTAATATTAATGTGATGCCTACGTAATCATGTGTATCAAAACCTTCAATTGCGTCCAAATAAAGCAGAACAGTTATTTGGAAAGATGCGGAGTGTATCTTTTTGTGTTTGTTCCCTACTGCAGTAGTTATTAATAATTTGGAACCACTAATCAATATGAGGATAAGAGTTGCCTATCTATAAATTGCCATGTCTGTATACTTTTTATACATTTCTGTAGGGGCTCATAGACCTGATAGACCACTCCTAAGAATGAAAGGCACATAAACCGCCAAGAATGCATTTTTTTTTTTTTTTTGACTGGACTTGGGCTCAGCCAGTTCAGGCAATATATCCTTTTCCTGAGATCAGCTTGCCAAAGGATGTGTGGCCAGGTAACCTGAGTGTGAGTAGTGTGCTCACAGAGCCATAGCTCTGCTCAAGACTGGCCTCACATGAGCAACCTGGGTGCCAGCCATCAGTCTGTCTCCACTCTTCATTGAAAATAGGAAGAAAATCAGCTGTACTCCAATTAGCTCATGCAGTATTTTTAATAAGCCGTGCGCTGACTGCGCACAGTGATGTCTCCAACCCAAAAAACAGCCTTCCTTGATGCATTTCACCACTCTCTTGGCTTTCCCTATCCTTGTGAGCAAGCCAGGAGTGGTGAAACGCATCAAGGCACACTGGTTTTGGGTTGGAGACATTACTGTATGCAGTCAACGCTATGATTATTAAAAATGCTACAAGAAGAGCTAATTGGAGTGCAAATTATTTTTTCGCTACTTGCCTGTAGTGTGCTTGCACACCTGCAATATGCTTCCATCACTGCGCCTTAGAACCCTTGTCCAATCAAAGTTATCTTTTTATTGTAGCAAAAAAATAAAACTGTCTAAGGCCCCTTGTACAAGGGGCATCTAGCTTCTTGCTTATTCCCCCTCTCGTGCTTTTTTTGTTGTGGGATCGAATGTTCTTACTAACTTACTACTCACATTAGAACCCTTGTACATGAGGTGTATAGACCCCGTACATGCAATTCTGGCGTCTAGGCGCACGCGGGAGCTCAGCCTGTCGGTCTATGACCAGCTTTAATACACTACGGCTGAACACTGTAGCATCTGGTACTCATGTTTAGAGCTTTAGATTTTTTGGGGGGCAAATGCCCTTTTTTTTCCCCCTCATATACTCAGGAGAAAGCCATATAGTGAAGGATGGTGCTCCATTACTGGTGGCTGACCATTTCCAGCAATCAAAGCCATTAGCTATCTCCCCCCCGTTATGAGTTATTGGAAGGGACATTGCTTGAAAGGTATCCTGATGCATATGGAGCTACCACCTATTACTAAAACATTCACCTGGCTCACTCCTGGCAAATGTGGTTGTTACCGCTCTCTAGATTGTATCATATTGCCATGTGCTTGGCAAGCAATTCTTTCTACACCTGCAATCGGAAAAATGTGTATAAACGATCAGACAAAATAAAACGGACCACATCCTTCACTCTATGGCTCTCTCCTGAGTAACAAGGGGGGGGCGCATTTGTCTATGAATGTATAAGGCCCTGGATGCGAGTAAATTCAAATTATTTAAATGCATTAAAAGAGAAGTATGGGTTTCTTTCTTTTTTTTTTTTTTTTTCAGAATCATACTTACCAAGGTAGATGCAGCATTCCCTGCATCTACCTAGAGCTCCCTGAGCAGAGAGCTGGTGACTATCAGACACCGCTGTCTGCTCTGCCCCCCTCACTCACTGGAGCGCTGAGCTGTTGAGGAGGCAGGAGCAGCCGGCTCAGGCTGTGAGCGGCTCCCTGAGAGTTTGAGCCAGGTGCTGGTCCAGGCATGTGGGTGGATCCCGAAACCATTGTCACGATCTTGCCCGAGCTTGGACCAGCTCTGTGATGTCAGCTTACAGCGGGCTTCAGCCTTCACCTTGTCTGCTGAAAATGAGTTACAGGAGAAGTACAGCCAAATGAGCTTTGGCTGTACTTCTCCTTTTAAGAGTGTAAATAAGATTCAGGAAGGCAGTATTTCAGGGCTCAACAAAACCCAGGCGCCAGGTCGCAATGGCGACTGGAAATTGCGTCCTGGCACCTGGGTAATAACTGCAGCAGTGACCGGGATCCTCTCATGTGGCCCACTAGCGTTGGGCTGGCCCATGATTGAGACCGCGGCTCCTATGCAGCGCCCTGCTGCTGTGATGAGCGCGGCTTGCTCTCACTGCCTGTCCGCCCACCCACCTCCGACATAATCTTCCCAGGTTGACAGCTGGGCTTGATCGGTCACCCTTTCCATACCGCCGCTGAGTGGATGGGGAATGCAGTCTTTCAGAGTCACCTCATCAGTGAGTGCCACCTAATCAGTGCAGCCTATGAGTGCTTATCAGCGTCTCCTATCGGTGCCCATCAGCGCTGCCTGTCAGTGCCACTTTTTTTTTTTACTTTTCGGTCTTTTTTGTGAGCAATTCTTATTGCCCGACAAACCCCCCCCCTCCCCCCCCCCCCCCCGGACATGCAGTTCTGGGCACTGGGCAGCTTATTTAAAAAAAAAAAAATGGCTCATAACTTTTTTTAGCTGGCTCCTACATTCAAAGCAAATTTGTCAAGCCCTGCAGTATTTTCACGCTGCAGCTAAGATCAAGAACAGGTAGACATGACCTCAAACTAGCAGGAGGAAAGTTCAGAACTAATGTTGGAAAGTAGGATTTAACTTTTTTTAAACGTGATAAACTGTAAGGATTGAATGAGCCCTGGCATGTGACCATGATCCTGTATGGCCAGTCTCTAGGGTATAAAATGTTTGACACTTTTGCTAAATATTTAACATTTTTAAGCTTATGTTGAGAGGAATGGGGAGTTGTGTTGCTACCCTACTTGATATTTATGCTTTTGTACACATTTGAAGCCACCTCTAGCAGCAGTGAAGTTGTTCAGCTCACCTTGGTTCCCCCTCCCAGCAGTGACTTGGCACCCAGCCAACCTTCTGTTCTCAAATGAAAGCACAAAGCAAGAGCTCTAAGGCCCCAGCACACGAGGCAACACGCAGGTGGTCGCTTTTTGCCCATCGTTGCGCTATATACATAGAGCAACCCATTCATTTCCATGGGCTGCATGATGCATGACCTTTTTTGAGCTTTGTGTGTGTGTGTGTGTGTGTGTGTGTGTGTGGTTTTTTTTTTTTTTATTTTTTATTTTTTTTAACCATTCTTTTCACTGCGTGAGAAAACAAACCTCTTCTTGCTGTGTTTGGTGTACCATTAACCATGAATCACACTGCAAGTGTGGCATGCGTTTGTAACTTTTTGTAAATGCATGATAGTGATTTTGTGCACCTTTATGTATTGCTATAGTGTGAATGCAGTTTAAAAGGGTTGACTGGTTTAGATGAGCTACTAAGAGTGCAGACTTAAATGGCTTTAGTACTCTGCTGTGGACTTTGAGGATGAAACACTTCACAATACCTGTATCTAAAGAGGTCACTGATTGATCATTTGTTTTATAACTCATGTTCTACTTGTTGGGGATATGTAAATAGCTGAATGTTCATAGCCTTACTTTATCCTGACCCGTGTGTGTGTTTTTGTATTGCAAATTTATTGTTCATTTAAATTTTTAATACTAGTTCTGATGTTCTGAAAGGTTTTGTTTGCCGGCTGCTCTTAATTGAATTGATCTTGACAGGCAGTGAGGTGACCAAATATTCAGATATGAATAGAATGTCATAATAACTAAGATGAAAGCTTTACGGTAATATTTAGTCTGCCGTGATAAATAGACTGTGAAAATGGAGCTGCACGATCAATCGTTTAAAAAAAAAAAAAAAAAAAAAATCGTGATCCGGATTCAACCCCCCCTTACGATCTCTATTCAGAATTTCCTGATCCATTCATGTAACAAGTGCAGAGAGTTCTCTGCTCACTCAGCTGTCAAAAGAAAAAAACTGCCTGCCAGGTTTTCACAACATTGTCTGCTGGTAGATGAAATATTGTGACTTTGTTCTTGGATCAAAGGAATAACACAATGCAATTTTTTTGGGAAATGCACTTCAATGAATTAAAAAAACAAAACTAAACAGTAAAGTTAGCCCAATTTTTTTTTTGTATATCATGAAAGTTGATGTTATGCCACGAGAATCGTGAGAGAATCATGATCTTTATTCTAAGCAAAAAAAATAGTGATTCTCATTTTTAGCAAGAATCCTGCAGCTCTATGTCAAAATAAAGTTTATTAGGCGGTTGAAGACGTGTGTGTGTGTGTGTGTATATATATATATATATATATATATATATATATATATAATATATATTAATATATTATTTATTTAATTAATTTTTTTATTTATTTTTTTTTTTTGCATGCTAATCTCAGATCTAATCTGAGTTTACTAAAGTCCCGAAAAATCGCATACGGCAGAATAAAAATTCGGTAGTGATGTCATGTGTTGTAATGCATTTTGTATTGCCTTTTCGAATGACAGCTGTACTGATTAACCACTAGCCGACCGCCCACTGTGTCCGCAGTGTCCGCCGCAATGTCGCAGTCACGATAAAAATCGCAAATCGCCGCCATTACGATCTGGCATTGTACAAATTTTTATAAATATAAATCTATATATTTATAGATATTAATAAAAAAAAATATATAAAAATGCTATAAATCTATCCCCTATTTTGTAGACGCTTATTGCGATTTTTATTTTTTTTTTTTTTTTTTTTTTTTTTTTTTTTTTACCAAAAATATGTAGACGAATACTGAGGAAAAAATTTGTTTAAAAAAAAAAATTGGATATTTATTATAATAAAAATAAAAAATATTATGTTTTTTCAAACTTGTCCCTCTTCTTTTGTTTATAGCGCAAGAAATAAAAAACGCAGAGGTGATCAAATACCACCAAAATAAAGCTCTATCTGTGGGGAAAAAAATGATAAAAATTTTATTTGGGTACAGCGTTGCATGACCGCGCAATTGTCATTCAAAATGCGACAGCGCTGAAAGCTGAAAAATGGCTTGGTCAGGAAGGAGGTGTTTGTGCCTGGTAGGCAAGTAGTTAAACAAAAATCGTACGATCTGGCATTGTACAAATATATATTTTTTTTTCCGTGCATGTCCGATTTAAAACATGTATATAAGTTGAACTGTCCTAACGATCAGACTATTGTACGATCGCTCCAAAATCTGTATTTTTTATACGATTTTCTGCTCGTGTGTACCGGACATTAGTGAAGGGGGATGTTCCCATATAATCACACAAGAAATAAGCGTATGTGATTCGAGACAGATTAGCAGCTCTGTTAGCGTCCAGGCCTACTCATTTGTCCCTAATCAAATGTAATCGTTCTATGTGCGAATACATGTGAAGAGTTGCGTAGCTGGTCATTGAGTTGTACAGGCTGGGTGGCCACAGCTGATCGCAATCGCCTTGCCCATACCTGCCACAGAAATACACTGATCTGGGTGGTATACAGACCTGGTTGGCTATGTGAATGAGCCCCATTGAAGCAACGTTGTACATGCCTGAGGTCACCCACTGCAGGGAGCCTCTGAGGCGTCTTGGGATGTGTGGCATGACATTAACCACCTCCGCCCCGGAAGATTTGGCTGCTCAATGACCAGGCCATTACAGCACTGCAGCGCTTTAACTGACAATTGCGCGTTTGTGCAATGCTGTACCCAAGCAAAATTCACATCCTTTTATTTCCCACAAATGGAGCTTTCTTTTGGTGGTATTTGATCATCTCTGTGGTTTTTATTCTTTGCATTTATAAACAAAAAAAGAGCGTCAATTTTGAAACAAACACTATTTTGTACTATTTTGCTATAATAAATATCCCCAATTTTTTTTTTTTTTTGTTAAAAAGCACTTTTTTTTTACTCAGTTTAGGCCGTTGTGTATTCCTCTACAAATTTTTGGTAATAAAAATCTCAATAAGCGTATATTGATTGGTTTGCGCAAAAGTTATAGCATCTACAAAATAGGGGATAGATTTATGGCATTTGTATTATTCAATTTTTTTACTAGTAATGGCGGTGATCTGCGATTTTTTGTATTTATTTTTTTAAATGTATCAAGACTGTAACATTATGGCGGGCACTTTTGACACATTTTTGTGACGATTGACAATTATACAGCAATCATTGCTATAAAAATGCACTGATTACTGTATAAATGTCACTGGCAGGGAAAGGGTTAACAATAGGGGGTAATCAAGGGGTTAACTGTGTTCCCTAGTGTGTGTGTTATAAATTTAGGAGGAGGGGACTGACTATAGGAGATGACAGATCGTGGTTCCTAGCTATTAGGAACTCGCAATCTGCATCGCCTCTCCTCACAGAACAGGGATTTGTGTGTGTGTATGTATATGTATATGTGTATGTGTGTGTGTATATATATATATATATATATATATATATATATATATATATATATATATATATATATATATATATATATATATATATATATATATATATATATATATATAATATATATATATATATATATATATAATATATATACACACACACACACACACACACCCACACACACACACTCACACACCCACGACACACACACACACCGTCACACACACACCCACACACACACACACGTCCCTGTTCTAGCTCTTGTGCCCGCGATCGCTCGTGCTCGTGCCTGCTATCCTGCTTAAATCCTGCTGACGTACAACTACGACTGTTTGCGGGATCGTGCCGCCCTTCCGCAGTATAATGACGGCAGCTGGTTGGCAAGTGGTTAAAAGAGACAATGGGCACCAAAGGCTATGAAATCCTTGCCAAGGTGAAGAAAGAGTTGGGATATTTTCACATGGACATTCCGATCGGACACTTCCATTCTTCTCTATGTCTGTTTTCACCCGCCGACATCAAATCCAATCCACCAAAAAGACATCCAGCAGATCGGATGGCATTTGCGTGTAAACGGTCAGGTGGTCCATTTACATCTGACTGCCCATAGAGGAGAGCGGGCTGGGTCTGTTCTGCATAAGCAGAGCGGACACAGACCTGTCATCTGCCTGCTCAGCGAGGATCGGAGGACAGATCCCCCTGCGGAGCAAGCAGATCGCAGCCAAAGTCCAACCCGTGTAAAAGGGGCCAAAGTGAGAGCAATTACCAAAAAAAAAAAAAGTATGGAGGAGGAAGCAGAAATGTTATTTCTTGTAGAGCGCCAACAACTATGTAATGCAAGGACCTGCCTGATTGAATAAAAATTGTTTAGATTAAGTAGATTCTCAAAATACCTAATTTTGGCCAAATTTAGGTTGATTGTACAAAGCTTGTATGGTTGGATTGTAATATACATTTGTGAGCTTTAAACTATCTAATCAATTTGCTTCCAGTTAGGCAGATCCTTGTACTAAATGTTAATAGATCTAAAGGAGATTGTAACTTGTGTCGCCCAATATGCTCTAATTGAAAATTTCCTTACTGCTCTCCAAAAGCAACCACATATATTCCTTGGATTAACATTCTGTAGAATTCACTATGAATGCACTGTGTTGGCAGCATTTTCTTTGCAGAGGTATACCTTGGGTTTTCCTTGTATGGGGTTTTCCTTGTATGGGGTTTCCTTGTACCTTGTATGGGGTTTCCTTGTACCTTGTATGGGGTTTCCTTGTACCTTGTATGGGGTTTCCTTGTACCTTGTATGGGTTTCCTTGTACCTTGTATGGGGTTTCCTTGTACCTTGTATGGGGTTTCCTTGTACCTTGTATGGGGTTTTCCTTGTACCTTGTATGGTTTTCCTTGTACCTTGTATGGGGTTTCCTTGTACCTTGTATGGTTTTCCTTGTATGGTTTTCCTTGTACCTTGTATGGTTTTCCTTGTATGGTTTTCCTTGTACCTTGTATGGTTTTCCTTGTATGGTTTTCCTTGTACCTTGTATGGTTTTCCTTGTACCTTTGTATGGTTTTCCTTGTATGGTTTTCCTTGTACCTTGTATGGGGTTTCCTTGTACCTTGTATGGGGTTTCCTTGTACCTTGTATGGGGTTTCCTTGTATGGTTTTCCTTGTACCTTGTATGGTTTTCCTTGTATGGTTTTCCTTGTACCTTGTATGGTTTTCCTTGTATGGTTTTCCTTGTACCTTGTATGGTTTTCCTTGTATGGTTTTCCTTGTACCTTGTATGGTTTTCCTTGTATGGTTTTCCTTGTACCTTGTATGGTTTTCCTTGTATGGTTTTCCTTGTACCTTGTATGGTTTTCCTTGTATGGTTTTCCTTGTACCTTGTATGGTTTTCCTTGTATGGTTTTCCTTGTACCTTGTATGGTTTTCCTTGTACCTTGTATGGTTTTCCTTGTATGGTTTTCCTTGTATGGTTTTCCTTGTACCTTGTATGGTTTTCCTTGTATGGTTTTCCTTGTACCTTGTATGGTTTTCCTTGTATGGTTTTCCTTGTACCTTGTATGGTTTTCCTTGTATGGTTTTCCTTGTACCTTGTATGGTTTTCCTTGTATGGTTTTCCTTGTACCTTGTATGGTTTTCCTTGTATGGTTTTCCTTGTACCTTGTATGGTTTTCCTTGTATGGTTTACCTTGTTCCTTGTATGGTTTTCCTTGTACCTTGTATGGTTTTCCTTGTATGGTTTTCCTTGTATGGTTTTCCTTGTACCTTGTATGGTTTTCCTTGTACCTTGTATGGTTTTCCTTGTATGGTTTTCCTTGTACCTTGTATGGTTTTCCTTGTATGGTTTTCCTTGTACCTTGTATGGTTTTCCTTGTATGGTTTTCCTTGTACCTTGTATGGTTTTCCTTGTATGGTTTTCCTTGTACCTTGTATGGTTTTCCTTGTATGGTTTTCCTTGTACCTTGTATGGTTTTCCTTGTATGGTTTTCCTTGTACCTTGTATGGTTTTCCTTGTATGGTTTTCCTTGTACCTTGTATGGTTTTCCTTGTACCTTGTATGGTTTTCCTTGTACCTTGTATGGTTTTCCTTGTACCTTTTTTGTATGGGTTTTCCTTGTACCTTTTTTGTATGGGTTTTCCTTGTACCTTTTTTGTATGGGTTTTCCTTGTACCTTTTTTGTATGGGTTTTCCTTGTACCTTTTTTGTATGGGTTTTCCTTGTACCTTTTTTGTATGGGTTTTCCTTGTACCTTTTTTGTATGGGTTTTCCTTGTACCTTTTTTTGTATGGGTTTTCCTTGTACCTTTTTTGTATGGGTTTTCCTTGTACCTTTTTTGTATTGTTTTCTTTTTAATAAACTGTATAAGGGCCCTATCACACTGACAGCGCGGCCTAATTAGCGGTAAAACGTCACTAGTTTTAGCAGCGCTTTACTGATGTTTTTAGAGGCGTTTTTCGGCCGCTAGCGGGGCACACTTTAACCCTTTATTCGGCCGCTAGCAGGAGTTAAGGCACCCACAAAGCATCACTGCCAAGGCGCTTCGGCGCTGCTGCCCATTGATTTGAATGGGCAGGGACGCTTTAGGAGTGGTGTGTATACATCCTGCCAGCGCAGCGCCCCAGTGCGAAAGCACTCGGGCTTACACACTGGGACTGCAGATGAAGCACTTTTCAGGCGCTTTACAGGTGCTATTTTTAGCGCTAAAGCGCCTGAAAAATGCCTCCAGTGTGAAAGGGGTCCAAGTGAAGTTACTAAATAAGAATGTTTGTGGGATGTTTTGAAGCTCCCAGTAATCCAAGATACTAGTTGATATGTACAGAGACAAAACAGGCAGGAAGTTTATTTGTATAGCAAAGCAATTATGTCAGATGATCTACAGTCCCTGGAGACTGGCGAGAACCTGTCCCTATCTCCAAGTACTGTAGCTTCTAACTTTTAATGCCTCATGCACACTGGATGTTATAAAAACGCCAGTAGCTTTTGCAGTGAGTTTTTCAACGTTTTTGAAATAGCGTTTATTAGCGTGTTTTTTTTTCAATGAATTAAAAAATTTAAACGCTGGTGAGCTGCATTTTTGAGTGATTTTTTTTTTTTGCCGTTTTTTCAGCTGAAAATGGCTGAAAAAATCCTCTCAAAACCCACTAGTTTTTGGGATCTTTTTTTTTTTCAGCCAAAAAACACCCCAGCCAAAAACAGTTGATAACAGCCTATGTGTACATAGGAAAACACGCTGGAGAGTTTATTGATTGTAGAAAAAACATCTAAAGCCAAAAATGGCAGCTGTAAAAACGTCCAGTGTGCATGAGACCTAATAAGGACACTTGCCTGTCCAGGGAGCCCGTGATGTTGGCCCTCCGCGGCCGATCCAGCCATCAGCTCGGGTGCAAGCGCTGTCATTGTAACTAAGGGGAACTGGCAGTGGCGCCTTCAGGCTTCACAGCCAGTTATCTACTGTGCATGCGCGAGTCGCGCACCGCTTTGTGATTGGCCCCGTCTTGACACAAGTCCCAGAAGGCAGTGGGGGAGAAGGAGGAAATTTTTGTACTTCGCTGCGGGCTAAGACGGAAGTACATTTAGTACTTCATAAAAGGTAGGAAAGAAGGGATAGATGTATAGGTATATATCTATATATGTGTGATCTTTATTTTAAGACCACCATGTAACCGCTTCCACCATTTGCACCTATAAGAGCAGATTGCACAGCTGTTTATGCCATACCTGTACATTCTATGTATTGCATGTATTTACCTGTGTGTGTATATAGCGCTATATATAGCGCCAACCATGTACACAGCACTTTGCAAACTGTACATTCACATCAGTCTCTGTCCTCGAGGAGCTTACAATCCTAAGATCCCTAACTCACATTCATACATACTAGGGCCAATTTAGACAGGAGCCAATAAACCTACCAAAAACCAGAGTACCTGGAGAAACCCACAAGCACAGGGAGAACATGCCAACTCTATGCATGATAGGACCTCAGTACTGCAAGGCAGAAGTGCTAACCACCACAGGAAAAGGCATGGACCCATTCACATGGTAATGCAGTGGGATTTAGTGCAGGCTTTTTTTATTTTTTTTGTGCATTGGTTAGAAACCCCCTTTTTTTTTTTTTTTTTGAATGGGCTGTGAGTACACCTCAATGCAGTAAAGAAAATAAAAAAAAAATAAAGTAGGTCCCACTCACTTTTTTAAAAACAATACACCACAATGATGCTGCTACCATTTGCATCTATGCTGTGCAGTGCACTTAAATCGCGTTGTGTATGAATGATGGGCTGCAATTAACAACATATAGTATGTTTTCTAATGAGTGTAGTGGTGTAACTGAGCCCTTAGATACACTTTAAGGACTCGTACACACCATTCGCTGCATTACCCACACACTGGCATGTGTGTTGTGCGATGGGGCGAGATTAGTGCAGTGGTCATGCGCTGAGCTCTGCACATTTCTTTTTTTAAACTAACTTTATTTAAATGTCACTCAGACATCTCCTAAAGTTTGCCAGCTGCACAGTGTGAGGCAGTGGATTTCCTCAAACTGCACTGCGCTGAAAAAGGTACTGCATGCAGAAACTTTTTCAGTGCACCGTGCCCACACACCACTGCAGCGCATGAATCGGGTACATGCACCAGGTAATTTTTGTCTTGTCCATGCAGTGGGACTGCACGAACAGGCCCCCAACGCAGTCCCACCCCATGTGGTGTGAACATGCGTTAAAGGTCCATTTACATTTGTATGGTGTGGGAGTGCATTAACATGTGTTGCATGAAGGCAACCCAATGAAAACATTGAGCTGCCAGTGCCAACACTGAAAAACATCATAAATATCAGACGTGCCACACTTCAATGTATTGCATGTGTGTAGCTTTAAGGTGCTGTACAGGTATTCAAAATGAATGGCAGCACAATGCATGTAACGTGTTGCTGTGTGTTGCACTAATATATGTGCAATGCTGCAAGGCATAGCTGTAAATTGGCACTTGGTTTATTTACATTTGTGCTATGCATGTGAGTTAATGCACATTGTCATTTATTACAGGATTTATATAGCGCCAACAGTTTACGCAGCGCTTTACAATATAAAGTCATGCATTGATGTGCATTTCATTTAGGCCTCATGTACACTGCTTCTGGTAAACGGATGTTTGGGAGTTTTTTTTTTTTTTTTTTTCAGATGCCCCTGAACTCTCCTCTGTTATCTTATCAGATAATGTACACGGGGTCGTTTATAGTAGTTTATAGTAGTTTCTATGCAGTTTAGTTTAGAGGCATTTTTTGGAACGCAAAAAAAAAAAAAAAAAAGCGTTCAGAAGCTGCGTTTTTACAGGCATTTTAAGCGCTAAACGCAGTAACTTGCGTTTTAGCCATGTTTCGTTTACAGGCGTTTTTCATTTTTGGCTATTTAAAAAAAAAAAAACGCTTCTTAACGCGGCAAAACTGACATAAACGTTGGTTATTATCTGTCAAGTTAAATCATTAAGGAGAGGTTGTAAAAACGTCCCGTGTACATGGAGCCTAAGAGCCGGTTCACACAGGGGCAGCACGACTTGCAGCGTGACTCACAGATGCGACCTGCATACCTTCTGTATAGAAGTCAATGCAAGTCGCCTGAAGTCGCCCCAAAAGTAGTACAGGAACCTTTTTTTAAGTCTGAGCGATTTGAGTCGTTCCTATTACAATGGTTCCATTGTACAGAATGGAGTGCGACTTGTCAGGTGGCTAAGTCGCCCCAGTGTGAACCGGGTCTAAGGCCTCATGTACACTGCTGCTGGTAAACGGACGTTCAGAGGCAGTTGGATGCTTTTTTTCAGCTGCCCCTGAACTCATCCAATCCAATATTATCCTATGTGTACATGTACACAAGTTCTTTTTAATGTCGTTTTTAGGCAGTTGCGTTTTGTTGCGTTTTTTTACTTTTCTTTAAAGGCAAAAAATGAGTTCAGGCTCCAAAGTTTCTGACATTTCAGATTCTAAACGCGGCTAAATGTGGTAACTCAGGTTTAGCAGCGTTTCGTTTACAGGCGTTTTTTTTTTTTTTTTCATTTTTTGGCTATTTTGAAAAAAAATAAGCGTTTTTTTTTTTTTTCCCTAAACGCAAACGCAGCAAAACGGACGTTTTAAACATTGGTTACTATCTGTCAAGTTAAATCGTTCAGGAGAGCTTGTAAAAACGTCCTGTGTACATGACGCCTTAAGCAGCCTGTTGAAATGAATGGGCTTCCTATGCACATAAATGTCCCAATTTTTGGACCTGCCAAAAAACTTTTGTAGTGCATTGCCATGTGCTTTGGGATTTATTTATTCAAAATAAATGGCCCGGCAGTGTGTCAGGGCAAGTGACATGCTTTGTAACCCATACATTTGACGCATACTTGAATATTTGATGCAGGCTGATGCTTTTATTAGCCTGTTGCCCAAAATTCCAGTGCATGTTTTCTTTGTTTTGGCTACTACTTATCCAGCATACCATCAGAAGGACAATTTACCAACACTAGAGCTTCCCCTATCCAGCCAATCAGGTGTTGCCTGTCAGCGCATTTTGTTTTTTATGTCAGTCACGGTTCTGGATTTTTGTAGATCAGCCCCAATGTAGCCGTGTACAATTTTACAACAGCAAAAAAAGATAAAATCTGGAGCCAACAAGACGCCTTTCTTCTGATTTTTTTTATTTTATTATTTTTTTTTTTTTTTCTGAACTAAGCAGAATCTTAAGAAAGCACGTTGTTGCTGTAATGTATAAATGTCGCCCTCCCTTGTGTTGAAGAATATTTTAGCTAGGGCCAATGCCTCCCTTTCATTGTAATATCTGTTTGGTGTGATTGAACAATGAAGAGTCTGTGGGTGGGTTCTACTAAGAAGAATAGTGCGGCAAAGGAGGTGGTGTACAATGGAGTAACACTGCCACTTAGTGGCTAACAGTGTGTAGTGTTTATGGATTTTTTTTCCTTCTTTTTAACCATTTGGAAACCATTTGACGGGAGGGGCTTTCCTTTGTGACGACGCACAGTGAGCTGTATTTACAATTGGCATAGAAATTATTTATTTTTAATGTGCTCGAGTCATAATTCCAGTTTGCAGCTGCGGCCTTAAAGCCTAGAGCTATAATATGGTGTGTGGAAGCAGCCTATGGCTGCAGCGATGGGTGTGCCTTATATCCTCTATTCCCCCAATCTCCGAGCTGCTGATTATGCAGGATGGTTCATACAGAGGTTCAGTACCTTGGTTGACCTCGATCGATCTCTTACTGCTCCCTGTGCTTTTTCAGTTCTCCGCTTTGCGATCTATCCTTTAAGAATGTGTGCGTTGCTTAGAATAGATCTTTACTAGCAGCAATCAAAGGAGCCAGTGTTCTTGAAAGTCGCAAGCTGGACTTGTCGAATACTGCAGTCATGCTTTAGTTGTTCTGTTAGAAGGTACATCACATTGCTTTAGTGTCCCACCTCATCCAATGACGGCTTTGGAGCTGGCAGCCCATCAGGACGGATCTCTAGAGATGTATCCCTGAGAATTCCCTCATCTCACAAATCAAGATTGTACAGACAGAGCTTGTAGACTAGAGAGAAAAATGACAGATTATAGCTTCTTTACTAATGATATGAAATTGCCCACCGTATTGCATGTCAATATATGTCAAATTAAGCTGAAATGAGACAAAGGATGAACTTCACAGTGGTGGTCTGCTTGTTATCTGCAGCCTTGGAATTCACCTAGTGGGCTTTGGCACAACCGCCCCCCTCGGTGTAGCAGCATTGCATGCTGTAAAATTACTCCAGGGCAGGTTATGAATCAATCAGACTTCTGTAACTGGTTTCTTAACAGCTGCATTAAATAAAAAAAATAAAAAAGAAGAGATTTCCTATTCTAACCATGTAAAAAATGGGGAGAGACTCATTTAGGGCTCGTTTACACTTGCGGTTGGGGTGGCAGTAAAAACAGGCAATTGAGCTGTGTTTTCACGCCTCCCCTTCCCTTGAAGCTGCAAAGGCAGTCCTACGGGACTGTACAGGCTGTAGAAATAATTGGCCTCCCGGTCGCGTTCAATGGTCAATACCACCGCCAAACATGACCCCATTCAAGCGAATAACGCCACGCGGCAATTGTATGTAATGCACTTGTGGTGCAGTATTTGCAGGGCTAAAACAGGCAGTCAGGAGGGCAACCCTACTGCCTATCGCCCCCTCACCACCAATCAAATGGCTCTGAAAAGGATCCACTGCAGATTTTGCTTTTCAAGGGGTAACGAGTTCTAAGGGTAGCAGCAAAGTCCGGTATTTACACGGTTTATAATAAAGTGGAACTTCATCCAAAAGGGGAGGTTTTGGTTGTTTTCACCCCACACTGCCACATTTTGCACTTTTTTGGGGGGGGAAGGGGGGTACCTGGTTTTGACAGGTACCCACTCATTCGGGTCAGATCACTGCGGCGATCGGAGCACAAGTTGGCCCCCCCTCTTTCCCCTGAAGCATTCTGGGATACATCACAGGTCCTAGAAGACTCTGGGGCCATTCAGTCTGTGCGCATGCACAGTAGGAAACCCAGCTGTAGAGCCCCAAGGGTTCACTGATGGTCTCCCTTACCCAAGATGCTGGTGTCTGGATCGGAAGCCAATTGAAGAATCGGCTCGGGTGAGGACATCACTGGATCCCTGGACAGGTAACAGGACAGGTGTCCTTTTTATTAAGTCAGCAGCTGCAGTATTGGAACCTGCTGACTTATTTTTTTTTTCTTAGGGGAGACTGGAGCTCCTTTTTAAAGTGGGCAACACAGTGTCTTGGTGGCTAACATCTCTGCTTTACAGCACTGGGGTCCTCAGAGTTTCAGCCAGGACATTATCTGCATGGAGGTTACATGTTCTCCTCCTTGTTTTTGTGTGAGTTTCCAAGGTTCCTCCCACACTTTAAAGACATGCTGGTAGGTTAATAGGCTCCTGTCTAAAACTGGCCATACGCAGATTTTATTTTTGTCTAATTCCTGCAGAATCAGACAAACTTTTTTTTTTCTGTGGAGGGCCCTGACAACACCACCAGACTCAACAAAATTCATATTGTCAAAGGGTGGAAAAAACTCAGCCAAGTAGCACCTTTATCCAATCGGGTGTAGTCTTTATTCGGGTATTCAGGTATCTGCTGGAGAAGTGGCTGTCAGAATACAGTAATCTGAACTGCAGGTTCATCCATCCACAGTACCAGGGGTCTCAAACTGGCAGCCCTCCAGCTGTTGCAGAACTACAATTCCCATGAGGCATTGCAAGACTGACAGTTACAAGCGTGACTCTCTTAGGCAGAAGCACGATGGGACTTGTAGTTCCGCAACAGCTGGAGCACCGCCAGCTTGAGAACCCTGATCCACATTGTTCACTGTGGATGGGGGGAATCGGTGATTCTCTCATTCAGCCCGTGTATTGGTACATTCTGCATGCCAGTCCCAAGTCCGATCAGATGGGGAGGGCCGAGGAAAGACCTGGTAACCTACCTTGATGATAAAATTAAACTTTCTTGGCTTTTTTTTTTTTTTTTTTTTTTATGAAAAAAGGGCACATCTGATTTTTCAGAGATATGACTGTATTGAGATATATATATATATATATATATATATATATATATATATATATATATATATATATATATATATATATAATATATATATATATATATATATATATATATATATATATATATATATATATATATATATATATATATATATATATATATATATATATATACACACACTGTAAGTATCAGCATTTTTAATGAGGGATTGGAAAAAATCTTTCTGGTAAAATTAAACCAATGGCGTTCATCTATAGAATTCTGGCAAATACAATCTATGCATTCAGAGGCGCTCGCAGCATCAAAAAGGCACAGACTGATCTGATTGGGTGCAGTATCCGGGGGGTCGCTCAGCCCAATGCGGAGCAAATTATGCTACTTTACAAACTACTTAAGTGAGTTTAAATCGCACATGTGTGCACTGAGCTATTGGTAAGATGCATGTCGTACAAAATTTTGCAGTCAGCAGCACATTTGTCTTTGCTAAGACACATGTGTAATCCACATAGGGGTTGAAGCATTTACAACATCTGTAATACTCCCGTCACTCGGTTAACATGTGTTGAAAGAAGAGGAAATCCAGCCACAGCTGTCTGATGAGGGATTGGGGTGTGATTATACTGCCACCTGGTGTCCAAACCTGGCAGAGTCTGTGTGACCTGCATTTCACACCAGTAAAAGCACAGACGCACCAGTGCTGCGAAGACCTGTCCACAAGCCTGTATTTATTGTACTGGAGTTGGTTTTCTGGTTTGTCTAATTGCCTGCTGCTTGTTTCTCTTTCATTTTCAGTCTTATGGAATTTTTTTTTTTTTATTATGAATATTTAGGTTACTATAAAGCAGATCGGTCAGATATTTTGGCACAAAACCCAAAATCTACAAACTGAGGATGGCATATTGTTGTTTGTACTCTTTAATCCCCTTTATGCTCCTGTTAGTGTTTTTTTTTTTTTTTTTTAATCTTTTTTTTGTTTTTAAAGGAAAGCCCATTTCTTCAATTATTTAAAGCCAATCTACATGCAAATCTTAACCTCCACCTAGCCATCACCCCTATTACATTCATCCCCTCTAACCCATCCTGTTTTGTGTGTGTTGTTTATTTCACAATGTAGGAAGAAAAAAAAAAAATATTTTAACTATGTCCCTTGCCTGGGATCCTCCTGGGTGTAGGGACTGCTAATCCAGTAGTGCAGGTACACCTGTGCCTACTCGTTCCCTACAGTCCCTTTGCACCAACCTCACGCCTCTTCTGGATCTTGGGAGAACCCCACCGCTTCACAACCAATAGCCAATGTCCAGGTCACGCAAACGTGATGTGGGCACACAAAGCTGGACCCTACCTTTTTTCTGTGTGTGTGTGTGTGTGTGTGTATGTATGTAGATGGCTCTAATGTGTGTGTGTGTGTGTGTAGATGGCTCTAATGTGTGTGTGTGTGTGGTGTGTATGTATGTATGTATATGTGTGTATATGTGTGTGTGTGTGTGTATGTATGTGTGTATATATGTATATATATATATATATATATATATATATATATATATATATATATATATATATATATATATATATATATATATATATATATATATATATATATATAGAGTGTGTGTCTATATATATATATATTTATATATTTACTTTTTAATATATATATATATATATATATAAACATTTCTCCATGCTTTATTTTTTATAAACCAGTGATCAGTTAGTAGGTGGAGGGAGGTGGGTTAATATTTTGCCCGGAGTTGGGCTTTAAAATTTTTATATGTGGCAGAGTTTTATTTTATGGTTCTGTCAAGGTGTAACAGTATCATATAAACAAGTGCATGTCCAGTAGAAACATATACATATTTCTATTGAAAGCAATAGCTTTGAATGGTTTCACATGGAGTAAAAGCCCCCCCCCCCCTTCCCTACAGTATGCCCACTGAGAGTTAAAAAAAAGTTGGAGAAAATGAAGTCATTTCAAATATATAATTTTTATATGATTTATTTTTTATTTTTTTTGCTTTTGTATAAATAAAAATTTATAAAGCAATCAGAATTTTTTTAATTATTAAAAAGGTGCCCATTCAAAAATGTTCTCGAGATGCGCAGTCTTGTAATAAATACAAGGTCCAAAGTAATGGAAAGAATTGCTTGTGCTTTTGTTTGAGCCTCAAAAATTTTTTTTATCCATTTTGTTGTACATGGTATGAATGGCCCAATTTGCATTTTCAAACATTATTCTATAACTTGAATCCGGTTTGCCATGTTTATGTTAACTTTCATTATAAGTATTAAATAATAATTATAATATATATCATGAATATACTGCATGTCTATATCCCTTCAAAACAATATTTCATCTATCTAATGGTTTGAAAAATGAATGTACTCTCTAAGTAAGCAAGGCGCACGATCATCAGGCCGCTCTGTCTGGATCAATGTTTTACCAAAGTGATCTAGTTGGTAAATACTTTCTGGGTTTGCTAATGGTAAACTTCTGCAGCATCAATGCACAAGACAGTGTTCAACCTTCCTAATTCAAGTAATATTTATGCAGCTGATGGTCTGCTCTCTGGAAAAGTTGCGATTTATAAAAAAAAAAGCTGTCAAAATATATAATTAACTATACATCTATCTAGCCCTTCATTGTATACACTGGTTTGTGTATT